>MCJB01010221.1:117212-182199 GCA_002018475.1 Nicotiana obtusifolia | reverse complement strand
GGGGGGGTTCAATTTGTATTTCATGGCTTTTTATCTTTTGTCTAATTCAGTAAAAATAGTTTTATTGCTTAAGGATTTTGTATTAAAATAGTACTACTAATAAATTGAGAAGCATTTAATGAAGTCATCATAGTACTCTTTCTTTTATTTTTCTGTTTTATTCTTCTTTATTATCTCTTTTTGGTTACTAGTTAGTCGTAATCAAGACAAAAATAAATTTTAATATATCCTGCCAAATAAATGTCAATGTAAGAGGGTCCCTCTTCCACACAAAAAAAAAATGTGTTTTCTACTTTTCTAGAAGAGTTGTTTGATTATTTAATTCAGTGGAAATTTGTTGAGCCATTCTCTTTTGGTGAAATATCGAAATAGTTTTTTGTTTCAAATTTGATTGATCGAAATGGAAAAGAAAAGAGTGGAAAGGAAACACTTTGAATTATGTTTTTTTTTCTATTTCCCTTTCTTTTACTATTCAATCCAATCATCAACTTTTTTATAATTCAGAAGTACTTTGTTGTGTCATAAAAGAAGACCGGAAGCAAAATTTTACTTTGCATATGAAATATAAACCCAAAAAGTTGCAATTATGTGATTATCTTTTCTCCTTTCGTCTTCTGAAAACGCAACGCGTTAATTAAAATTTAGTATAATCACGTCCTATAATTAAATTGTATAGCTGTTTGCATTGAGAAGCAATTTGTTGGTACATACTATTTGTTATTTAATATTTTTATTTACACATTAATTCCTTATGACAAAGATATCTAATAACTTTATTCATAAGAGCTATATAAATTATCTTTAATCTTTCTTTAGACATCTACATGAATTACACGCTCCACTAATAAAATAACAATAATAATAATAATAATAATAATAATAATATAGATTTGAAAAGATAAATCATTCTTATTTTATTAAAATATTAAATATTAAATATTAAAAAATTAATTAATAAAAATACATAATATTGAGAATTGTGAAGGAAAAAAGTACTCCTACAAAATTATGAAAAGAGAAAGAAGAGTGCGGAGGAACACTGGCATTATAATGTGTTCCATTTTTGGTTGGATGGTTATTGGTATATGCCTCAAAATAAGCCGGCAATGCATATTCCTTGTTTCTATTCCCTCATTTCAGTACTTTTCAAATCCTTTTTACAGAAACTGCAAAACAATCTTTTATCTCAAGCGATGAAATGAGTGGTCAAAAGCTACCACTTTAATCACAACATCACAAATTGAATCATGATGACCACCACCAAGGGCTACAGTGGGATGATAAGATTCGAGATCAGAGATCTCGAGTTCGAGCTATGAGAACACAAAAAATTTTAGTAGGTAGCGAATTTCTCCTTTAATTGATTTTACTACGTGTAAATTCAGATTAGTCAAAACCTCTGAAAAACCAAAAAAGAATATCATGATGACCCAAAAAACAGCCAATTGAGTCTTGTGTACTCCTTTATTATTACACCAAAGCTAGCCCTCTACTCGGTTCTCTTCCCCTTCACTTTTTTTATTTCTCAGTTTTATGGAATACACATTTCATCCTATATCAATTGCACAGGAAAATTCATGAGTTTTAAGGAAAAAAACTTGGTCTTAAAAGGAGAAGGAACCAAACTACAAACCTAAAAGAGGTATTATCACTTTTATCCCGCGCCAGAAACTATTTACATTTAATAGTCGAAAAGTGTATAAAATTTGTATAATTTTTGTTTATAACAAACAGAATATATATATATATATTATATATATATATATATAAAATTATATTTTTTCAGCTATTATTTTTACAGCAGCTATACAATGTCATGAATGATACATCACTTCCATATTAGCATAACCAAAATACTGATTATTGTGTGTTCAATTGTCGCTATGCCCTTCCTCTTCTCTGTCGTTGACTAAATTTTTTTTAAAAATGTACAGCTTTAAAAATTACTGTTGCTTCAAAAATCTTTATGTATAGCTATCAAGTATTATGGCTACTTAACTGGCGTGTCTCTTTGTCTTCATTTGAACAAACACATCAATATGAATCAAAACAATCATAATACATCCATATCAGCATGTCTATTTACACAACTGATAAGCTAGTGTGTGATAGTGTATCTTAGCTTGCAATGTATAGCCAGAAAGGAAGCTGAACTGATGTCTCTACAGGACTGCCACCAGCTAAACTAAACAATATTTACAAAAAGATAAAAAAAAAAAATGTTTACCCTGACTTGACTTACAAAAAAGCTATTCACCCCAGCTGATGTATAGCATACAAAGGAAGGCAGGCAAAAAAAGGGCATCACCTTGCTATAAACGGAGACGGTCCGATGCACTAAGCTCCTGTTATGTACAGGTAGGGTTCGGGGAAGGGCCGAATCAAGGTCCACTGTATATTTTATACAGACATCACTTTGCTATACTTAAAAGAAAGCATGAGCAAAATCTGGATAATTAGATTATTATCACAACATTGTAAATACCTTTAAGTTTCTGCTAATTTCGCCATTTACTCTCTTGTGGCCTAAAGGCTTATGCATTTGATGCACTCTCTGTAGTGTGGTTCGTTCTCTGGCCATCGTGTAATCTTGAAGAAAGCCTCTGCCCTGATGACGAGCATTGGTTCGAATTAACATTGAGAGAGTCCGTCACATATTGGGATCGGACAGCTGAACTAAACAAGGGTTGCATAAAGCACTTTGTCTCAACAGTCTCACGGAGAGAAATTCGACAAACTGGGCAAGTGGAGTGCTGCTGAAACCATATGTCAATACACGTGGCATGGAAATAGTGCCCACATAATGGCAAAACACGTAATGTATCTTCCTCCCGATACTCCGCAAGGCAAACTGTGCATCTGTGTCAATGAAGTACACTAGGCAGTCAGAAGGTGATTGGCCGAATATTTTCAAAAGTACGCTGGAGGAGACACTGATACCATGACAAACAAAACAACATAAACAAAAAAGCTCCATTTCAAGACAGATTTATGAATGGTATCTCGTTTAAATCCTATCACATAATCGGATAAAGAGAATACATGTTACTTCTACATTTGTCCAGCTGTTGGAATCGGCCATATGGATCCTCTATATCCATTATACTCTATTTCGGGATGCATGTTGGACATGTCTCCCATGTATTGTGTCAGACATGGTATTCAACGCAGACACTCACACACTGCATCTTTTTACTTGCATTCATACTTATAGATTACAAGACAAATGCAGCAAGTGATATATCTTCCTAATTCACACCAGAAAATACACTCTTCTCTCTTTTCAACTAGAGAAGATAACTGCACCACATTCAGGAGAAACATGAAAATGGTCATAAAGAGGACTTTGTCTGGGATATTGGCGTTGTATAAAAATTTTAAACGAAGTAAATCATGTTACGGCTAACCTCAATAAACTCACATAGTAAGTCAAGAAAAGTACTATCAATAGAGATTAAGCTGAATTAAATCCACCTTCATACTATAGAATTTCAACTACTCCTAGTTCTCCTGAATGTGTCATGAAAGAGCAAGCATACTTGCTGGAGTAAAGCAGAAATGGCTGATCTTAGGGCACTCTCATTTACCTTTGCTGGCCTGAGTCTCGAAGAGATCCTTTTGATTAGTAAGGTATTTTACTCACATGAAGAGACAAAAAGAGTAACCGCAGATGCTACAAAGGCTTTATGGGTGATTTACACCCCAGAAGCAAAAAAATTAAAAAATATATTTTACCTCTAGCAGTACTAAATCTCCATCAGACTAGTGATCTCTTTGTCTGGCTCAATACTATATTCTAAACTGACCTATACAAAATCAAATCTTTGAGTGAACACAAATAATTTCAGCCTCCTCTAACGATATTTCTGATGGAGAAAGCCCACAAAAACGTACTTGCATGACCTCAATTATAGCATTCTGTGGCCAAAATAAACTAAATAGTAACACATACCACCTCTAGTAATCTCCAAACAAATACTCTACCTCTTCCCTTTCTTTGATATATTTTTGAAAACACAAGAAGGAATGGATTTCTAATGCTTTGTTGCACACTATTTGGATAATAGTAATTTGATTTCAGTTACTTTGGTATCTGAAGTCTTTGATGATGATTTTCCCTGGTTTAATTTCAGTTTTGATGGAGGTTGTGTTATGGCAATTTATGGTGGAGGTATTGTGGCAAAGTTGTTGGAGAAGAAGGAAGGCAAAAAAAGGAAAAAAGAAAGAAAAGGAAAATATAAACCGATAAAATGAAAATAGTGAATAATATAAATAGAAATGACATGGCAAAATCTTATTGGTGCATGTAATCCACTGATTTCTTTGACATTGGTGGTGGTATCAGAATGTTGTATTTATTTCACTTCAAACAAATTTAGGGGGGTCATAGGAATCCCATAAAATTTGAGGATGCAATTGGTAAAGTGAGACAACCTCAGGGAGATAATTATGTATTATCCCATTTTCCAAACCCAAAATAAAAGTAACTTGATTCTTCTTTGACTTCACTAAAGAACTCCAATCTGTAAAAAATATTCTTATGATCGTTAAACATAGATAAATAAACATCAAGTGATGCAAACAATTCAGTCATGCAGATTAGGTGTCAGAGTTCTTTTACTAAACTGTTTGTATGTACTAGCGAACACAAATGACCTGGCAAAATGTCAGTTCATTCCCATGTCTTTCCAAAATTGCAAATGGTTGATTATTCATCTAGTCAAAGGGAAAAGATGAATCATAAATACATTCTAATTAAGCAGATTCAAGTTGAACGAGCTCTCCACAAGAAAGTATGAATTCCATTTTGAGCTGCGGCGAGAAGGAAATAATTCCTCTTTACTTCCATGTATATTTGATTCCCATCTTATGCGCAGCATTGCTCATACCAGATTTAAAGTAGCTCCATTCTTTTTACTTGAAATCAAACAGTCTTTTCACATAATAACATCAGGTTGCAGACAAAATCTAAGTAGCATACGCCTAATTGTAATCTGAGCTCAACTTTCAACTGAAAGATATGTATTCTCTAGGAAGCCACATAGGATTGAAACTAGTACGTTGTGTTTTCCTTTTGAAATGTATTTTATTTTCTTTGCTGGAACAAGGCCCAAAAGAAAGACAAATTTGTAAAGAACTCCATCTGATAGCCACACTATTTTGCTGACAAACCAATACCTAGGTGTTTATGTGGCTTATTTGTTAATCTTGTAGCTGATAATGTGCAATCCAATTCATTTTGCTAGCGTGGTCTGTATTTGAAATTAGTGGCAGCTACTACTCCTTGCCTCTTGAATAAAATTACAGCTTGATACGCGGAAAATCAGAACTTGTTTTACTCCAGAGAAAATTTGTCAATGTCATACAGGAGAACGCCACAGATTCAAAAAGTAAATGCTACACACTCGTTGACTGAAAGCTACTATTTCCTGTGTACAATTAACACCTTCCTTTCATAATAAACTGAACTTTCTAATCTTTCTTCTTATTACACTTCCTTTGCATAAATTTAGCTGGTATTATTTTGAGGTTCTCAACACAAAATTGAACAAGCTCAGAAAGTAGAAACCGTAGGAAGCGGATTTGGTGCGACTTTAAAAGCTAACAACGGACACCTTTTCCTTTCTCCAAGAGACTCTAATTAGCAGGCTTTTTGGGTCTAACTGGTGATCGTTTTGACCACATAATTGACTAAAAAATCTTCACAACTGAAAGCTATCAACTTTTTGTCATTTCAGTAAAACATGACAGTCACAACCTGTTTATCCAAAAATAAGTTTATTATAGGGTAGCTGGGAGCATAGGGACACAAAAGAGACCTCTTCATTTAATTAATACTATGGAAGTTGAAGAACTAAGCGCTTGACAAGAAATTTAAGATCAAAAAAGTGCAGAAATGCAAAAGGAAAAAGATTCCTCTCTAGGTAAAGAACTGCAGTCGGCTAGGATAAAGTCTTTGGATTTTCGTTTTTTTTGAATCTTTGAATAAATGAAACTCATTACTGTGATTCTCACCGATCTAGACAAAGTCTGATTTTCTCATAATATTCAGTATTCTCTCTCTCTGAAAAGAGAAGAAAGTTGGATGCATCAAATAACAACATAGAGGAGAGGAAAGAAATGCAGATGGCTCTGCAAACGTAAATGAATGGACAGCTTCATTTGCTGGAAATGTAGGTCTTCCTGAGCTAAAAAGGCACTATCCAAAGCTAAAGGGTCTGTGATAAATGATAAAAGAATGTCCCAGTCCTTTAATCAAAAAGTAGAAGATGCATCTGCATATGGATAGGTTTAGCATTGTCAAAGGCTCAGTTGAGACGCGCTAAAGCCCTGAAGCTAAGAGAAGCTCAGGATAGGTGCTTCGCCTCACTTAAGCTGCGGTTCAGTGTAAGCAAGACATGTGTCTCATTGCCCAAAAGTTCGGTCAAGCACAGAGTGGTTCTAAACAATAAATATGATTGGCAAAATTATATTAATTGTTAAGGATAATCATTATGAATAAAGTTGTTATTTTTTTCTTGCATTACATATATAACTTATAACTTTTCTTTATTGCGCTTTTTTAAAAGTAAAGCACACACTTGAAGTATGTTTTGTGCTTAAAAACCTGATAGACCTCGAGCGCTTTTTAACGCTATTCCCCTTTGACAACAGTAGGTTACTGCGTACTTTGATTGCTCTAATATTAGATATAGAGAAAAGGTCAAGTTCAAGGACAGGAAATTTTTAAGCATAATGGCTAAATCCAAAATATGCAACCTTTTGTCTCTGCAATGGCGTATCTAACAAGGGAAATGCAAATGAAAGCTGGCTTAAACATTTCTAAGCTGAACAACCTCCCACCGGTTCTTCCTGAATGAAAAGATCAGCATCACCTTCAAACATGTCCATCTAAAGAGTAACAATTTTTTGCATTCCACAATCTTGTCCACTACCTTATCTATATTTACTTTTCAATTTAGCAGGTAGTGTCTAATTGATCTAAATTTTCTCCTGATTCAGTTCACCCATCTATACTTGTAGGCCTACTGCTGTTTCTCATATAAATGTAGGAAAACAGCACAGGCTAAAGCAAAAGGAAGAGATTTAAGTAACTACAACTGCAATCAGTGGAAACAGCTAAAAGTTCAAAGCTTTAGATAAGTCTCCCAACCAAAAGTGTCCTTTTTCGTGCTCTTCCCTTCACCTGGTTTTCCCTCAGCATCATCCCGAATAATTCATATAATCCAGTTAGACTCAGAATTGAATCTTGAAAAGACTTCACCAAAAGAAATTCACACTGAGGAGCCTGCGGAAGTACCACAATTCACCATGACCACTATACTTGGTGGTTCAACAAAGTAAGAACTTACAAAAACAACAGATGAGAAATTAAAATTAAGGAAAAAAAGGTATATCTGTCACCAAGTGCCATATTAGAACAGATCTTGGATTCAATGTCCAAATTATCAATCAACATGCCCCCCCAATATCAGCTATGATTAGCAGGTCATGTCTGATTTAACTTTATTCTTCATAAAAAAGTCAAAAACACGGTCACTTCTTCCTCTTCAGAGAAATGATGATGAGGGTATCAGAACGGAGCAGAAGGGGAACACCCACATAACCTCAACTAGGTGTCAAACCTACATTTATTATGTAGGAGTGTAGGTAGCCCCCAGGAGTGCTGCTGCACTGAAGCTTTGATGTCCTCAGACAAAACTTACTGAGGCTGCTTTACGCTTATCTGTAACTATCCGTTCAAACCATACACCGAACTGGCTCCTTTTTTTCCGAGTTTGCCTGCATTCTCTCGGTAGATAGGGCACTCCCTTTTCTTAACGCAGGATCTACTTTCTTTTCTCCGCTTAACACTAACATAATCCTGAAAGACCTTTGTGCACCAGTCAGCCTATTGATAATTCCCTAAATTAGACCTGCTAAATCTAGAATAGAATGTGGAATCCTTGAACATCTGAAATTGTTTAAGAAGAGATAGCTTTCTTATCATTCAATGAGCATCTGGCCCTCCTAAGTATCACCTGGTAAGAGGCCGTTGATTGGAATAGAAAATAAGACAATCTACACATGGATGTCAACAGTCACATCTAAGCACACAAAACTATGTTGCACCGAGCAGCGAGTTTTTTCTTCATTTCTAACATTCGTTCAACTGATACCATGATTCAGATGAAAAATAATAAAGAATTTCCAAAATCTCAAAATGAAGGCGATTATGATATTACCAAGTGTCAGGTATTCACAATGTTCCTGTCCACTCATCAGTCTTCCGCAGCGTTGTTGGCTTAAACTTTCGAAAGTTTCTAACCGTCATATTAAGATTTAACTCGCATGGACTTTACAAGTTATTAATGTTAACATAATCCAAAATCATATCCATAATCCTACTATAACGGCCAACATTTTCAGTCGTGTTTTCATCAAAAATAAATTTTCTTTCCGGAATCTATAATTAAAATAGTCCACTCATGAAGAAATCAAAAACACCCAACTAGAGACAACTGCCCACTTATGTAAGCTAGTTCAATATATGAGTTGGGGAAAAGATTCAACTTACTGAGTATCTTCTGCAAAGGTAAAAAATGCATCACTATACTTCTTTGTTGGAAAGTTGGCAACAGCAAGAGGCTCCAGACCATGTAAACCACGTTCCAACTGTACAGGGTAAACAGGAACTATTGTCTAAGAGAAACAGGAACAAGTGATTCACATGAAAATCATCAAGCTTCATAGTAGAATGGCAATGTTCTCGTCTTCTCGAGCTATAAGCTACAGAGACTAACCACCAATATAAAGACAGAGATCCACTACTAAAGCAGAATACAAACAAAAGAAGAACTCAATATGTGTGACATATAGTAAGCTATTGAATTAATACGAGGTTAATATAGCTACCATATGTCGTAAAAGTTGTGAAGTTAAGGGAAATGGACCTACAAGCACAAAGCAAATCTAACATAAGTTAATGTTTGAAAGGTTTCAAAACAAAGAATATGACAAGCCATAGAAAGCATACAAAAAGTTCTCAAATGACAAACCTAGCAAAGTAAACATCACAGAACCGCGTGACCTACATGATAATGTATCAGCCAGAGTATTGAACCAATCAAAACTACAGTAATGATCAGATACTTGCTACCACAACTCAAATTTAGTATCTCTCAACAAAAAAGTAGCAAACAATAGAACAACAATGAAAACTAGGAAAGAACATCTCCTAGCTACAACACTCGAGACTCAAGTGTGAGCTTCAACTTTAGCGAGCAGATCACACCTTTTCTTGTGGGCCATAGTCAGAAGCAGATGCACTCTATGCACTATGGGGTCGTTTAGTTACTAGGATAAGGATACTAATCCTACTGGGATTGTATTTATCTCATGTTTGGTTATGGGTAGTAGCTAATAGCAGTATAAATTTTATACCAAATGAGATATCCCTGTCTATCCCACAGTTGAACCAAACCCCTATAGGTTCATCTAAACACAGTATTTTCAACACGAAACATTTATAGAGCAGCTTCTTGCTATAGTAGGGTTATAATAGATTAGTGTAGGCTTGCTCGAGGTGGTCAACACCACCACCACCTTCATTTAACAAAAAGAACATAGAACTTTTATATCATAAATAAGAAAAGTACAGTACTTACAGTACTAAGATCAGATCTAGAAGTAGAAGTAGTGTATGCAGAAGACCGCCGTGTCAGGTATTGAATTCTCGCACAAATTAGCCTTGTGCAAACAAATACTATGAATATGGTACTCACTGTAAACCCAATCACAGTCATCACCAAATTCACAACTGAAGATGTCATCTTTTCCAACTTGATTTTATTGTCCAGTCAAAAGCCCAATAATCAAATATCCAAGAAAATAATCTCAAGTCTTGTTCTGTTACTACCATCCGAAATTAATCTTATTGTACACCCAATAATCTGTAATACTTTACTTTAAACAGCACCCAATTTCTTTATTGTATAGATGAGGCAATTTTTCTTCTCAGGATACCAACTTTCGCAGATATTCTCACACTGTCTCCATGTTTTTCCCCCTTATATACGCAACAAAGGAAGTTGACTCTACTTTTAGAAAATCCCACGCTGGAATTTTTTTCCTTTTTCTGGAAATTGAAATTGAAATTTGTGATTGATGTGTCATCGACCTGGTCTCCTATTTGTATCAGGCGGCTGCAGCATTATTATGGCGGGTTGTGACTCTTAAATTTATAATCCTTTTATAGTCTGGCCCAACAAAATAATACATTCATATATTTTCTTAATGATAAGTTTTTGCAGCCATATAAATATTATAATTTACTTAATATTATAATAGATTCGGAGGAGAAGCACAAATATCCATTGAGAAGCGAGAGGTTAGTTATGGCGGGTCCAAAAAAGGTAGAGTTAGGCCAAAAAATATTGAGAGTAGGTGATCAAACACGCATGACACATCTTCAGCTTATCGAGGATTAGGGTTGTAGATTAGTAAGTAGTCAAACGTATTTTTTTTCCAAATCTGTATTTCCTCGTGTTCCCCATTTTTAGATCGATATTATTACCTATTGTTTCCTTTGCTTTTTTCTTTTAATTTTTTATGGTTGTTGTTACTATTTCGCTTTTCGTAGTTCTGTTATATCTGTTGTGCTTTTGCTTTATTGAACCAAGGGTATTTCAAAAATAGTCTCTCTATCTTCACAAGTTAGGAGTAAGGTATATACTCACCAGATATCACTTGTGAGAATACACTGAATATGCTATTGTTGTTATTATTACTTAAAATCTTAAGTTTCAAATATTTTATAGTCACTCAAAAAATATGACTTATTTAAGAACATAAATTGTAAAATTTCTATTTTTATTGAAATTTTGACGGATTCAAACTATGACAAAGAAATGAAAGAGAATGAGTAACAATATAAAGAGAATTGAGTAATAATATAGCCTCTTAGCAGTTGGAATGTCTCGTCATTACAATTAATAATTAAGTACTACTTTCCTAGGTACGAAAAATTTAAAATAGAAAGAAATTCTTTTAGGTTTGTGGTCTCAAACAAGTCATATACATTTCTATAATAATAAATTTATCTTAATAAGGGTAAAATAAAAAATAAAATAAAATTACTTTAAATATAAAAAGACTAGTTTTTTCGTGCTTACATACTTGTCCTCTTCCTACGAGGTATAAAGGAAACACCAACGTAACTGCTTCATAATTTATTGATTAAGTTTCTTTTCTTTTTTCTTTTTTTCTTTTTGGTTTAAAAAAAGGAATAGAAACTTAATGAATAATAACTTTCTATTCAAGACACTTTATAGTCCTTCCAAATTCTTAAATTTTTGCAGCACTGTATAATTGCTGGGAAATAATGGAATCAAAGTTCTATTGGAGCATCCCTGGAAACTAGTTATATGATCGTACTTTTTATCGCCAATCTTCAATTCTCGTCGAATTTATTTCATTTTATGGCCAGGCGAAATTGAGATTTATGCTTCAAAGTTATAATGTATGTCCCTTGAACAACGATTTCATTGTTGGAAATTCCTTTTGTTTCATCTCCCTATTTCCAACAAGTTGTCAACATACTTTTATTATCTTAATAGTCGGCTTTTAACATGCTTTTTTGTGTTGTTGTACTGTGAAGTATGAAGCGCAGTCCGATGCATAAAGTATTTTGCGTTCATACAGGGTAAAGGATCACACATCAAGGGAGCGTGTAGACAGTCTACCCTAATGCAAATATTATTGATTAATTCTACAGTTCGAACCCCTACCATATAAACCACACAGAGATAACTTTACAGTTAGTCCAAAATTTCCCACCTTGTACTGAAGTCTGAAGGCTATTTTAAATGAAAATTCTTAAGTTCGATTAAGGAAATTCTTGAAACATGCACTTCTGTCAAAAGATGCTTTGAAAGATAACCAAGAAATATAAACTCAAAAAGTCGCCTCAAATGTTATAGTGTCTCTCTTTTATTTTTTCTTTTCTTTTTATAGAGGCTTTCTTAATATCAATTTATATATCTATTTATATATAGTAAAAAAGGCAGAGAAAAATTATGATAACAAGTGGCATAATATTAAATTGATACGTGTTATTTTTTTGGATAATTTTTCAACTTTGTTGGAGTTTCAAATTTATTTTAAAAAAAATGTAAAGGACACGCTTTTTTCTTTTTTCAGATTTCAAAATTTTAGTATTTTTAAATTTTTTAAAAAATAACTGATTTTACATGGCATAATTAAAGGTAGGGGTGGGCATAGTTTGGCAAACTGGAAATTCGAACTTTTTGAATTTTTTATTTTGATTTTTGGATTATGGATTGGAGTTCGGGTTTTATTTTTAAAAATTTTGAATTTGATTTGGGACTTCGAAATTTCGGGTATCCGAAACTCCAAAATTTTAATAACTTATATTTAGCCTTACCAGTTAGATATTAATCCATTACGGCATTACCCATATACATACCAAATATTAATAAGTCTAAATCTCCAATAGTATCATGCACATTAAACATTAGCTCGTATATTCAATACAAATTACTAAGTTCAATATGGGATTCTCTACTAAATCAAATATTATATAGGGTTTTCTTTTCTCTCATGTCTCACTCACACAACCACACCATACGTGCGTTTGTAAACACTGAAGAGTCAAGGCCGAAGTTGACTAAAGATTCAATTTTGAGGTCACCTTTCCCAATTAATATTTTATTTATAATGGTATATTTGAATCAGTGTGATTTATTTTATATTCGAGACCTTTTTTCTTGAAGAGGCATTATATAGAGTCGAGAAGATATTAAAAACTAAAGCATCTTTTGATTATCATCTTTCTACTTCATTTAAATGATTATTTTTATGTTGAGTATTTTTTATAAGCTCAACTTATAGGCTTCAAAGTCAAAATCGAAAATCCAAAAAATCTTATCCGATTAATCCGAAACGGAACTTAAATAATCCGATCCAATCCGAAATTATTTGGATTAGATTTGAATTGTAATTTCTTCAATCCGAAAATTAAAAATCCAAGTCACAATTTCATATTCAATTTGAACTGCACGCACGCCCACCCCTAATTAAAGGATACGTTTTTTCTCTCTCTTTAAGTTTGAAAAAGAAAATTAATTTTAGATTATTATTTATAAGTTTCATATTTAGATACCATTTTCCCTAAATTTTCTCTGTAAAACCTAAAATTGTCGCTCAACTATATAACCTCTTAATTCTTATGCATCACGATTGAAACTCACGTCATCCACTTTCATTATACTCGGTAAACATCTACAAATACTCAAACTCAGAGGTTGGCATAGAAATTTAATATCCATCAACTTTGATTTTGACCGTAATATCAACTTTCTTTAAGCATCCCATCATCTCAACTCCTTAGTCCTAACCCACCAACCCTTATGCGCAGAATTCTCAGAAATATGACCATTGTCTTCATTTTGATTCACAATTCCTTCCATCTCTTTGTTGGTCCATTGATATTCTATATTAATCCATTTCACCGTCATAGTTATCTATTTATATTTGTTTGACTTTGAGACATATTTAGGATTTGAAGTTGTTGACGCACCAATTCACATATATATATGTGTGTGTGTGTATGTATGTATATATACATAAAATGTTGCTTTTGTGGGTTGTTTAATTTTTCTAACTGAAATTGTGATGATTATTTCCCGCAATGTGTTTGTATGATGAAGTTATTATATGTATGGATCTTTCATATTTGCGATGGGTTACCAAAGGTGATGGGTTTTAATTTAGTGAGATATTGACTTTAGGATACGTATTGTAGCAGTGATGGACCCAAGCATATTAGCAAGGGATTCAGAAAATTTGGACCTGACTTAAAATTAAAATATCTATGTCTATTTGTCACTACAATAAAAACTCTGTTTGTCAAGGGGATTCAATATACGTGTGTGTGTTTTTGTGTGTGTGTGAAAAGAAATATTTTGCCTATTTGCTATACGATTTTCCAATGAAGGAAATTCAATTGAATCCTCTTTCTCGACTGTATTTTAACCATAATATTTGAAGTAGTGAAATATATGGAGGATTCCAATTGTTGACTCAACTAGATTTGGTATTGAGATGTAGTTGATGATTAATATATATAGCGGTTGTTTGTTAATTGTTGTTTAATTAATCATTTACCGGACTGTACTCATTTTCTATATTTAGAATTGATATATGGCAAGTGGGTTTGGAGAATCAACAAGCAGGACGCCGTCAAGTCCTTCTTGCTCCACTAATAGTGGTAATTGTAGCGATGTCGGCAACTTAGAGTGCAATATTTGCTTTCATTTAGCGCAGGACCCGATTGTTACTCTCTGCGGCTAATAATGGAGGTAGTATATTAAAGCTTTTCTACATATTTGGACTCATTTAGATTGTTGCTCCTTTTAAATCTGTACTTATCGCGTTTAATGGAATAGTTTTTTCATCCGCGTGCGGCTGCCATTCGTAATTCTATTTTAGCTCAGTACAAGCATGGCATCACATGCCAAATGGGAAACTTTGAATTCTATTTATCCACTAACAGTGGTAATATGATTTGACTGAATATCGTGGAGCTATGGTAATTTCGTGACATGCTTTTCATTTAGATTTTTTTGAGTCATCGACTTATGAGATATCTGACAAAGAAACATTGGTAATTTGTAGTTTAATATAAGTAAGATTTCTCAGTTTTACATCTTTTATGCATAAATTTTTCTTTTACCACAATGAAAAGTAAACTGCCCCATGGCCCTCGAATGTTGACTAATCAGCCTCTTCTTTTGAATAGAGTGAATACCGGTATCATTCTTATATTTAAGGTATATTTTATTTTTTATCATGCTTTAAATATTTTTTTCTTTTTTTGTATAAAAAAGAATTAGGAACTAGGTGCCATCCATATAACAGAAATCATGCTTCTTAAAAAACCAGAATAATGACTAAATTAAAACAAGAAGCTTGAAATTGTAAGTTGGACATACATGTGTTTAGGTATTCATTTTGTTGTTTAGAAATCACATTCATATTCAATAACAAACAGTCTAAAAGCTATTGTGATTTTTTAGGATTGGCCACTGTGATGTAAAATGAGTATTCTGCAGAAGTATTGTTGTGATGAAGAAATGATTTTACTAATTTTTAGATATCATGCCTATAAGATTGAAATTTATTTTTAGCTACAAAAAATATAGGTTAGTATGTTTCACTACGAAGTATTGGTGCGAGCCTATATATTCATGTTTAGAGACCCTGATTGTTGACTTTAACTTCATAACTTATACATTATATATATTTATAAAAATTGCTGCTTCTAAATATTTATGTGAGGAGAGTAAATCTACTTTATACTCATCATGATGCTTGCAACCTTTAGGAAAAATATTCTGTTTAACTAATGCAATTTGGAGTTCGTGATTATAAGCTTAGCTTTCAGCTTTATATAATTAAGTGTTAAAATAAAAGATGAATTTTTTTTGCTAGTACTGTAATTTTAAAACCTTTATTAGAAGGATATGAAAATTATGTTAGAGGGAAAGTATTGAAAATGTATTTGAACTTATCTGAACTCTAAAAGTTTTGCTCCTATTAAAATCGATGTGTCTATATATAAATCACATTCATTTAGCTAAGCCAAAAGTTTAAGCTTTAATAGTGTTCAATTGTAATGGCAAGTGCAGTACTTTGAAGCTTTGAATAATTTTGGGAAATATGACGAATGAGGCAAAAAGCTTTTTATTTATTTACATTTTGTTAATACTTTACTTAGTTTTAGTGGCTTAAAAATTTCATATTTTAGAAAAAGTGCTTTTATCGAGGATGACGAAAAATAGTTGGCAGGGGTAAAACTTATTTTTCATTAAAAAAGTAGTTGGGGGTATTTTTAGTAGTTATACTATTTCTTTTTTTTTCAGGTTACATTATTTTATACATATTTTCTCTATTGACTATTTCTCATAGTGTGGTACTAGTATACTTGATGCTATTCTGTTGAGAGGCTGTCATTGGATGAGACTAGCATGACAAGTTCGAGTGCAATAAGAGGATAATGGAGTTGAGCTACTGTTTTATTGATTCTCTCAAGACTTAGTCAATGATTTGTCCAACAGAAAATCGAGAATTTATGCAATTTATTTTTGTTGATTATTACTTGATTTCTTAAAAAAATAGAAATACCCTATTTTGGATCTCAAGCATACTTCCAGGGATGATTTTTTCAAAGTCATTTTTCAATCATCATATTTGTCATTGCACATATTTTATTTGCTATATATGGGACTACTTTGAAGGATGGGAAGTGATCAAGATTAAAGAAACTATGTGGTTTGGCTGGAGATGCTTAAAATAGATTTTTGTTTGAGTTGGGCGTCTTGACCAAGTTTTGTTTGGGACTAGAGCTGAAATTAGATTTAAACTAGATGTGATGTCTTTTTTGTTGTTGCCCCTTCTAAGTTATGTATCTATCGTGCTTAACGACATATTTTTACCCTTTTAAGGCCTTAGTAAGGTCGTATTGTAACTCTGTTTTTGGATTGAGACCTGGGAAACATAGTAATGCTCTTTTTTTGATTATCTATATTGCTTTTCTTTTGAGTTTGAGACAAATTTTATCCTTAACCTTTACATGAGTGCATAAAATGAAAGTTCATCTATTTATTTTTTGATTTAATTTTTTTGAATGTGGTCGATAAATTTAATCTGTATTATACGACGGTTCTTATTATCTCTCAAGTGTCAACAACATTAGGTACACAATCACTATAAAAAAAAAAATATTTTAAAAAGTTTTTTTCTATAAAAAAATATCGTGATAAAACTTGCACCTTATACATTTTATAGTAAACAACTTAACGATAAAGTGGCTTGATTAAAGAAAGGTGGAGGTTGATGCCAAACAGTTCGCCACCACGAGACGGTTTAATTTACAAAAAAATAAAAAAACAACTCCTTAGAAATATGTATCGCTTTTGCAGAAAGTCAAACATTGGAAGGAAAAACAAATAAGATGCTTTGATAATTTCTTTTAAAAGCTCAAAGTAATAGAACATAGCTACCATTAATAATAAAATGGAGAAAAAAATCATAATCAAAATTTAGAAAAGTGAACAATTCGTATTTTCTTTTCTTTTCTTGATTTTAAAGTAGTTACAAGTTTAATTAAGTGACATAACTGGTGAAGAGCACAATGATGTTTTTAAGGACTTTCTTTTCCCATATAATATAATAGAAATGTAATATCAGAAAGAAACACTATATTTATTAATTCTCTTATTAAAATAACTGCATAATATTGGATCCCATTTTCTTTAATAACTATCTATTGTATTCAACACTCAAGATCCACCTGATTTGAGACAACCACCATTTATATTTCATAGGAAACAATTGTGAAAAATAGTAAATAGCATATTATGGCTAATATTATATCTTAAATGCGAGAGTACACATGCTTTTTAAAACAAGAAAATAACTGGAATTACCAATAACCTTTTCTCAGCCTTTGCTTATATTTTAGAAAGTCCGATGAGCAAAATATCTAGAAAAAATAAAAATTATAAGGTGTCATATTTGTCAATTCGGACAAATTTGCTGAAGCAAGCAATGATGCCCATTTGTCCACTTTTTGAACCTTCAAATATCTACTGATTGTATCGTACTATCCAGATTTGGTATATTCAAACTTCAAGGAGAACTAAAACAATTTGGTTTCGTTCGTGTTAATTATTAGGTGTATGATATTAAAAGGACAGACAGAAAGTGACATATATATTGGAAAAAAAAAAAGGAGAAGAGGGGTCAATATATGCTACAATATGACAATGATTAAAGAGTAGAAGTATCGAGGTCTAGCCAGTTTCCAGGAAAAAAAAAAAGAAGGTAAAACTCAGTTTACCCTGTTAACCTTTATAGGTTGAGAAAGGATACCCTCTTGCCCTTTGAATAAGAAAGGGACTTCCTTATGCATTTTTTTGGGAGGGTTTTGCATCTATATTCGATTTTCGGGGCTCAATTAAAGTTTTATCGCTTTGTAAAAAAATTGCAAGCCTACTCACTTTACGATCAACTTCAGACTTATCAGATCTAAAGTTATAAAAAAAATTAATCTGAAGTGCAATGTACTTAAGGCCAATTAAGTCTAAAGTGTAAAAATTGTATTTAAGATGCACTTAAAGCCAAATAGGTCTGCAGTGCAATAAATATTTTCATCCACTTAAGGTAAGAGAGGTCTGAAGTAAAAAAATTGCACTTCAGATGTACTTAAGACCAAATAGGTCTGAAGTGCAACCAATAATTTCATGCACTGAAACCCAAAAAGCCTGAAGCGAAAAAATTGCACTTCAGATGCACTTAAGGCCAAATAAGTCTGAAGTGCAACCAATGATTTCATGCACTTAAGGCTAATAAGTCTGAAGTGAAAAAATTGCACTTCAGATGCACTTAAGGCCAAATAAGTCTGAAGTGCAACCAATGATTTCATGCACTCAAGGCCAATAAGTCTGAAGTGAAAAAATTGCACTTCAGATGCACTTAAGGCCAAATAGGTCTGAAGTGCAACCAATGATTTCATGCACTCAAGGTCAAATAAGCAAGTGCAAATTGACAGAAAACAGAAATTTGTTCTTTGAATTTTAATGATTTAATATACGATTTAACACCTAAATCTACTCCAAATGAGCTCAAATTTCAAACATAACCTCCAAATATCATCAAGAACAAACCGCTATCATATTTGTCAAAAAAGAACAATAAATCTAACAAACCCTTTTGCAATTAAGAAAAAGAAGAAGAAAAAGTCGTAAGCAATAATAAAAAATAGAGCGTCACAGCAGCTCACTACTGTAAAATATCATAAAACGCCTTAAAATATATTCACAAATACCATATAAAATCACTGTCACCGGTACTAGTTAAAAAAAATTTAAAAAGTGGGTACATGTTAAATTGGGGCAACCAAATAGAGCGCCCCGTGTATTTTTTACTTCTTTTTCACATTAGGCTTTCTTTAATCTTCTTCTTCTTCAACTCCTTTTTTTTCTGTTGAAAAAAACTGATATCTATAAAATAAAAAATCAAAACAATCATTTTTTTTGGAGGGATTATATTTGGCTCTAAGAAATATTCTTGGCGTTATATTTTGGTAAAATTACAATTATACAGTAGTAATTTATGTTTAAGTGAAATCTTGGATTGGTGGCTTTAAAATCTGGGGAAAACCTAAACTCATCTCAAACCAGCAAACTTTTCAAGGTGAGTTACTTTCTTTACTATTGAAGTAACACGCTATGTTAGTGATTTTTTGCTTGTGTATAAATTTCAATGTTTACGTATATATATTTATTTAAATGTATTTTTATTAAAATATTATTTGCCAAATTTCATGTTTCAAAAGGACAAAGTACAAATACTAAAATACAAGGGGGTTCTTTTCTCGTTCAAAAGATGAAAGGGGTATCATTTCCCAACCTATAAAGGTTAAAGGAGGTAAACTTGGGTTTTACTCAGGAAAAATATTTAGTCCACTTTTGGTGATCCGTCATTTTATCTTGGTGCATTGCCAATCCAATCATGGGTTCAAGAATTATCAAATATTTCGAAATCAAATTCTCTATATATGTGTCATGTGTATGCGCGCACGCAAAAAAAGGTTGGTATGATAAAGTTAGATACACGTTTTGAAACTCACTCTCTCTATTTAACATGATAGCGGCTAAATTCTAGATTATATATTTCATTATTTGGCCATGCATTGCGTAGGTAAAAAGCGTTATCAAATCCCTCGCCCCCCAACCCAACCCCAAAACAGCCTCCCAAGGGTCAATTATCATCAAATCTTTTAGTTCGATAATGCGCCACCATTCAAAAATAGTCAAGTGATTCTCGTTCTACCCGAGAAAGAAAAGGTTGCATTAGCAATTCTTTTTGTTATCTTATTAATTCCTCCGCTCATTAATTTATGTGAAATTGTGTATATGCCTTTTAACTTTTGTCGAATAGACCCGAATTATTAACCTTTTTATATATGGATGTGCCTATTAATTAATATGTCGAAAATCCCATAAATTTTTTGGAATACTCACAAAGAGATCAAGACATCAAATACAAAAGTAAATTCATGATTTTACCTTTGAACCTATTATATTTCTAAAATTATGGGTTCATATCTATTATTTGGTAAAATTTTAATGAATTTTTACACCTAAATTCATGCTCCGCGTTGAAAGTTACAAATTCAGTTGAAGCTGGTGTCAGAAGACTAGATCCGCCTCTGAACAAGTACAACCTCGTAGGTCTAACCGGCCTTCAAAGGCAGGGGAGTAAAAAGCCCTTGTCTTTATCAAAATCAAAGTGATCATGAGATGTTCTTTCTCAAGATCAACTCGAAGTGCGGTTGGACACTTTTTTGACAAGCAAATACTTCATTTGGTCCTCGAATAAAGAAACAAGAATGACCAAGAGAAATTATTTCTTGTGATCGATCCAAGGAGATCTGCATCATTCTATGTTTGAGAAATACATTGCTCCAATCCTCGAACCACGAAAAATAATTCGAAGAAAAAATTAAGAGAACAAATAGAATTGTACTTGTTTACCCTAAAAAATGAATAACAATTAAATTTATATGTGATTTTAAGGATACGCGGATTAATTCAATACAAATGATAAATTGCTTTATATTAAAGGACGTAATAAATTGTCAAACCAATTAAGGGGAGTGATCCTGGACTCTTGTAACAAATTTAATGAAATGCCTGTCTTCGATCCCCGACTTACGATAATGTAGAACTAATGAACAAAAGTAAGAACTTTGAATAATAGAGAAAATAAGAGTATATTGCCTTGATATGCGTGTTACAATGATGCTTAATGAATAGTTAGGCTCCCCTTTATATAGTAGGGGAATTTTACCCTAAGTACAATTCCAAAATAGGTCAAAATCTTCCGTTTTACTAATCACTAATTTTCTGAAGATATGTACCGAGATTCACGTCGTAACATCCGGCTGGGCAGGGATATCACGGCACTTTTTTCGTCGTGCTCGATTATCTGGTAATATTTTTTGAAGTTTTGGGGTTCGAGTCGGACCTGGGGGACGTGGCTCCGATTCTTCCGAGGGAAGGTGTATTGCTCAGACCATGACTCAAGGGCTCCTTCCCCCTATTCTGGTTCCTAACAGTCACATCTCTGCTCCGCTTACTTCATCGGGAACCGAGGCGTCCTAAGCGCTCGGTTTCACCCGTATACTGATAGTCACCTCATTTCTCGGAGAATAAGTTTACGGAAACAACGAGAAACGACATATGCACTTCGATTCCTTCTTCAATACGCCGTGACAGAAATGACAAAGAATCAGAAACGTCCCATCATTCGTGTCATTATGACTTCAAACACACATCAGCCATCGGCAGGTCATCCCTGAATGCGAAACAGCGCCGAAACCTCTATAAATACTTTCCTCCTTCGTTCATTTTTTACCATTTAATCAAGCTTCTACCTTCGAGTTTTCAGGATATCACTACTCTTCTTCACACTCAAATACTTTCACCTCTGTTCTTCAAAATTTCTCTGTAAGTTGCAAGTTTTGACTTACTTTGTACCCAAATCAGCGCACTTGACCTTTCATCTTTCATCCTCTCTTCATATTTTTCAAGCTTTTTCTAGATAATAATGGCTAAAACTTCCAAATTTGTTCCCCAAAAAGTCGCTTCTTCTTCTTCACAACCGACCGCTGAAGTCGATGAGACTACTCCCGATGTGGTCGCCCTCGAGAGGTCTGCTCCTGATACGGCTACCGATGAACCGGCTACCGAGCCTCCCTTGACAATATTCATTCCTAGGGGTTGTTCGGTTGCCGATGTTTTTAAGATTGAGAAGCCCTCATCGTTGCAGGGCCGGTGTGAGGGAGTATCAAGATATATATGCTCCATTACTGAAGATGTCCTCCCCGCAGTCTGAGAGTACTGTAGTTGGGCGGGTAAGGACGTAGTAGTCCCGGGCTTGCGGACGCCATCACTACCCACTTGGAGGGTTATCTAAGTTTTTACACTCATCCCTTCATGTTAGGCTCGATGGACCCGGTTATCTTGGATTTATGCAAGAGGTACGAAGTATGCCTCAGCCAAATCCACCCGTCACTGTCGAGGATCGTGATCCTCCTTCGTTATTTCGTGAACAGGACCGAGTCCCGTCGGTTCACCATCGATCACCTTCCCCGCCTATATAGTCCCCAAATCTTCCGAGGGGAACTAATAAAGCTCACACGCCGGGCCAACAAAGCTCCATTCTCGAGCATTGATGGGGACCGGGACCGGGCTAGCAGGGACATTTCGTTCGACTGAAGACCGAAGACTTGCCGTTTCCCGAGAAGTAGAACGAATCTTGTAAGTATAGTTTCCTCTTGAACGCTATTTTACCTTCATCTCCTCTTTTTACTGGTATTTGTGGTGGTGCAGCCATCGCTC
Source organism: Nicotiana obtusifolia (assembly GCA_002018475.1). Classification (NCBI taxonomy): domain Eukaryota; kingdom Viridiplantae; phylum Streptophyta; class Magnoliopsida; order Solanales; family Solanaceae; genus Nicotiana; species Nicotiana obtusifolia. The sequence continues at coordinate 159,730 of MCJB01010221.1, read as the reverse complement.
GAGTCCCGAACGCGATCCCTCGGCTCAAGGAGTGGATTGAGGGAATTTGTTCCCAGATGCCTTATTTTGAGCGCTCATGGCGCAAACTCTCGAGGGGCTGTTGGGAGGCCCGTTCTCACAGTAAGACCCTTCCTTAAATAGGTAACATCTGGCTCTCTCATTCGTATCATACTTACCCTCTTTTCCTCATTTTTCCTTTTGTAGGTTTGCCTAAGACCATTGAGCTTAGGCCTTTAGCAGGGGACGAGGATTCGTCTGTTGACCCCTCCACTTTGGGGCAGCTCGGGGCTACAGTAGGAGAAAAGAAGAAAAGGAAGGCTCTAGGATCCTTGAGCTCAGAAAAAGCCAAAGAAAAGGTTGGCCCGTAAACCAAAAGAAATAGAGGCAATTCGATACAAATTTCCACTCTATTTTACACTTGTTCTTTGAGCTCTTAATTTTAGGTCAAATTAAAAATGTCAACTTCCCAATCTTCAAATTTGAACGTTGATGTTGAATCCAACCTCCATGGCGAGAACAACAATGTGGTGCCCAGCAACGAGGCGCCACTTGTTGACCCCAATGGAGTTCCAGCTACAGACCCGATCGATGCTAACTCACATGTGGCTATTGAAGCAAACTTTCCACCGAACCCGAAAACCACATTAGTGGGGGAGCCCTATTGATATCTCGGAGAACACACGACGGCGAAGGCGATGGGAACAACTTACGGGTGATCTTCGAAATGTTACAGGTTCAACAGGCAGCAATAGTCCAATTGCAGAACTAGAGCCACGGCCCCAGCAAAGTTGAGCCCGAACCGTCCCAAGAAAACACTCGCAGAAATGAACCAGTTATAGAAAGTCCAAGTGAGGCTGAACCCGGGACCAACCCCGAATAATAAGGATGCTCGAGGAACTGAAAAAAATGGGTGGAATCGGGATAAAAGAAAATCGACGCCAATGACAAAAAAATGGAGACCTATAACTCTAGGGTCGATCAAATCTTAGGAGCACCACCGATACTGAAAGGCCTGGATTCCAAGAAGTTTTTCCAAAAGCCTTTCCCACCGAGCACAGCTCCGAAGCCGATCTCGAAGAAGTTCCGTATGCCCGAAATTCCAAAATATAATGGAACGACTGATCCAAACGAACATGTGGCCTCCTACACGTGCGCCATCAAGGGGAACAACTTGGAAGATGATGAAATCGAATCCGTTCTGCTGAAAAAGTTCGGAGAGACCTTGTCAAAAGGAGCTATGATATGGTATCACAACTTACCCCCTAATTCTATTGACTCGTTTGCTATGCTTGCAGATGTCTTTGTAAAAGCGCACGCCAAGGCCATCAAGGTCGAGACCAGGAAGTCAGACCTTTTCAAGGTGAAGCAAAGAGATAACACGATTCTCAGGGAATTTGTGCCGAGGTTTCAAATGGAACGGATGGATCTGCCCTCGGTCGCGAACGATTGGGTCGTTCAGGTATTTACCCAAAGACTCAACCCCCAAAGCTCATTGGCTTCACAGCAGTTGAAGCAAAATTTGATAGGATACCCGATGGTAACTTGGGCCAACGTCTATAACACGTACCAATCAAAAATTAGGGTCGAACACGATCAGCTCGGGGCTCCTTCCGGATCCGTTTATCCCGTCAGGACTAGTGACAGATCCAAAAGAGTCGTCAATCATGAACTAAGATCGAACAGCGATTGGTATCAACCATACAATGGAGATCGAAGGAGTAATGGGTCCGGACGTAACCCTGCAAGGAATTAAAGAAGAAGCGATCGAGGTCATAATAATCGGGGACTCATGAGCAAAAACGATTTTGACAGACCCATCAGGTCCAAGGAAGCACCAAGGTTATCGAAGTACACCTTCAATGTCGATGATGTCGGCATCGTATCAGCCATCGGACGAATGAAAGATACTAAGTGGCCTCGACCGTTGCAATCTGATCCTGCCCAAAGGGACCCTAACCTAATGTGTAAATATCATGTCACTCACAGCCACAGGACTGAAGACTACCGACAACTGAGAGAAGAAGTATCCCGGTTATTCAATAACTGACACCTCCGAGAGTTTCTGAGTGATAGAGCCAAAACTCATTTCAGGAATAGGGACTCCAACAAGCAGATCGAGCAAGAGGAACCTCAGCACGTCATTAAAATAATCATTGGAGGAGTTGACATCCCCTAAGGGCTGATGTTAAAGCGCACTAAAGTTTCCATTACAAAGGAAAAACGGACTCGAGATTACGTACTGGAAGGAACCGTAGCTTTCAATGAAGAGGATGCTGAAGGAATCGTACAGCCACACAATGATGCACTGGTAATATCTATACTCATAAATAAATGTCGAGTTAAGCGTGCGTTAATTGATCCACGTAGCTCGTCCAATATCATCAGATCGAGGGACGTGGAACAGCTGGGTCTACAAGACCAAATAATGCTTGTAGTTCGAGTTTTAAACGGATTTAACATGGAATGCAAGACCACTAAAGGAGAGATAACCCTGCTAGTAAACACCGCCGGAACCAGTCAGGAAGTAAGTTCTACGTGATCGAAGGAGACATGAAAGATAATCTCTATTCGGGAGGCCATGGATTCACAACATGAGGGTAGTACCCTCGATGCTACATCAGGCGTTGAAATTCCCCACATCGGGAGGGATCATGGTAGTTTACAAGGAGCAACCGGCCGCAAAAGAAATATTCGCAGTCGATGAGGTGGTCGTGATATCCGCACTCTCGACATCAAAGAACCCGAGTTCGGTCACCAAGGACGAAACTAAATAGCAATCACCGACACCAGCCCCGACCGAGCCAGAAAAGTAGAAGGCAGGCGAGGATGATGATTACGGAGTCCCTAGGTCTTTCATAGACCATGATGATTCCGATGCCATTAAGTCAACGGTCGAGGAGCTGGAGCTAGTCAGATTGATCGAGCACCTGCCCGATTGGAAGGTATACTTGGGCACGAGGCTAACTCCCGAGCTCAGGAAAAAACTCATTCAATTCCTTATAGCTAACACAGATTGTTTCGCTTGGTCCCATCTTGACATGACAGGAATCCCGCCGGAAATAACTACCCAAAAGCTAAGCTTGGATCCGAAGTTTCACCCGATTAAACATAAGAGGAGGCCTCAGTCCGAAGTCAATCATGCATTAATCAAAGACGAGGTATCCAAAATCCTTAAAATAGGTTCCATTCGGGAAGTTAAGTACCCGGATGGAAGGGAACATAGCAAACGTAGTGGTAATGCCTAAAAAAGGAAATAAATTAAGAATGTATGTAGACTACAAAGACTTGACCAAGGCATGCCCTAAGGACTCTTTTCCTTTGCCTAACATCGATCGCATGATCGATACGATGGCCGACCACGAGATACTCAGCTTTCTCGATGCCTATTTCGGGTACAACCAGATCCAGATGGACCGAGGTGACCAAGAAAAGACTTCTTTTATCACTAAATACGACTCCTATTGTTATAACATAATGTCATTTGGACTAAAAAACGCTGGTGCCACTTACCAACGTCTAGTAAATCGGATTTTCGAAGAGCAAATAGGAAAATCAATGTAGGTTTATATTGACGGCATGTTAGTTAAGTCCCTACGAGCAGAGGACCATTTGGAACATTTGCAGGAAACCTTCTACTTTCGTCGAGTCCGGTTTCGGTACAGAAAATCTTCAAGAATCGATTTCAATCAAAGAGGTGCTGGGATTCGACTTCAGTTTGCCAATCCGAGTTTCGGTCGTGGTTCGTGGCTTCGTTGTTGATACCAACCTTAAGAATCAATAGGAATTCTCATCCAGGTTCACTTCTTGACTTTCATATGTTTTCGACTGATTAAAGTATGATCAAACTATGAGTATCTGTTTCTAGATTATTAATTCTGTGAATCGATACATTTCCAATCACGCTTTAATGAATAGAGTAAAGTAATTGACGTCAAACATCATATGCTAACAGAAGTCGAACCCAAAAACATAGAAGTAGTCTGCGTTTAGTGTTGAATCTGCGACCGTATAACTGATATGTGATATGCATTTTTGACTTGATTATCGCAGATCCTAATTTTTAGCTTAAGTCATTCACCGCATTCTTGAATTGCGGTTCGCATGGCATAAACACGACCGCATTTTGTATCGCAATTTCCTCCTGGGCAGATTTCGTGTTTGATTTGTGACATCATCTGCAGATCGCAAACCTGTTATGCGATCGCAGATGCGGCCGCATTTCTGACATCAAACTTTGCTCAAGACTCTGTCCGGATTTGCGATCTCCAAGGGCGATCTGCGCTTCGCATACATGATTTGCGATCACAAACAGGATCGCATTCTTGACACTAGGCATTGCCTAAGACTCTGTGTTGATCTGCGACCCTTGTGTGCAGTATGCGATTCGCATACGGGATGTGCGATCGCATATCCCCACTGGTGATGACATTTTGCCCTTTTCTTGTTTTTTTTCTTTGTGACTTTTTGGACCGGGTTTGGTTAAATGCTTGAAATAAAAATTAAAAGAACGAGGCCATGAACTGAAGTTCTATCTTTCTTTATCCTAAATCTCATTTTCTTATTTTGTTACATTGCTCGCTAGTAGAATGTTTAGGTCGATCACACTTGGGTAGGCAATGCTAGGACGTTAGTTAATTTTTTTTTAGGTGAGAGGTCATTCCCTAGTTAAATTTAATCCGGGGAATGCCCCGAAGGACTTATGTATTTGACATTTCGGGGAATGCCCCGAGATATTTGTATATGAAGACCAAAAGTAAAACTTATAGTACTTCAATTTTAGTTTTATTTTTCCTTTATTAGGTGGGAACGGCCTCAAACCTCTCGTGCGTTTGTTTTTCTCTCGTTTGTGTTTGCCTCAATTCGAATATTCTAAAAGCCAACTAAATCGAGTACGCAACCGTGACTTTCATGGGACCCGGGGAATGCCTAACACCTTCTCCCCGAGTCAAATGAACCTCCTCACCCAATCTCTGGTATGAACTTGGCTCCTTGCCTAAGTTCTAAAATGGTGGCCTGGCACATCAGAATCAATTGTCAGGTGGCGACTCTAAGTTTCCATTTTAAATATTATCTTTTGTCACCTTCAGAATTGAAAACCCCTTTTCCGAGTTTTACTAAGCCTTTTAACCAAAAGGGTTTAATAAAGTCTCGCCCGCCGTGAAAAAGCAGGAGTGACAAGGAAGACGACCCTGAAATTTCTATTATACCGGGTGCCTCCTTCGGGGCATGGCCAGTATCTCGAAAAGTCTCGGCCCTGATCTCCTCATCGACCCCCCGGGCTTGAGGGGGAACAGCCTCATGGATCTCCTCTTCAACAGCCGCTCGCTCCTCGGGGGATGTCGTCCTGTGGGCCACGAAATAATCATCTTCTTCGGGCTCAGCCCTGAGCCAATAAAGCTAATTCTACTGGGGCACTCGAGAGCTAGAACTTTCCTTTGGCTTACGGGCCAACCTTTTCTTTGGCTTCTTCTTCTCTAAGATCGGGGAGCTCGAAGCCTTCCTTTTCTTCTTTTCTCCTACTACAACCCCGAGCTTCCCTAAAGCGGAGGGGTCAATAGACGGATCCTCGTCCCCTACTAAAGGCCTATGCTCAATGGTCTTAGGCAAACCTGCAAAAGGAAAAGTGAAGAAAAGAGGATAAGTATGAGAGCCAGATGTTACCTATTTGAGGAAGGGTTTTACCATGAGAACGGGCCTCCCAACAGCCCCTCGAAAGTTTGCGCCATGAGCGCTCGGAATAAGGCATCTATGAACAAATGCCCTAGATCCATTCCTTGAGCCGAGGGATCGCGTTTGGGACTCGAGCGACGGCTGCACCACCACAAATACCAGTAAGAAAAGAGGAGATGAAGGTAAAATGGCGTTCAAGGGGACACTATACTTACGAGATGCGTTCCACTTCTCAGAGAACGGCATGAGTTCAGGGGGAACCAAGTCTTCGGTCTTCACCCGAACGAAATGTCCCTGCCAGCCCCGGTCCCGGTCCTCATGGATGCTCGAGAATGGGGCTTTGCTGGCCCAGCGTGTGAGCTTTATTACTCCTTTTCGGAAGATTCGGGGACTGTATAGGCGGAGAAGGTGATATGGTGAATCGACGAGACTCAGTCTTGTTCACAAAATGACGGAGGAGGATCACGATCCTCCACAATGATGGGTGGATTTGACCGAGGCATACTCCGTACCTCTTGCAGAAATCCAAGATAACCAGGTCCACTGGGCCCAACGTGAAGGGATAAGTGTAAACACTTAGATAACCCTCCACGTGGGTAGTGATGGCGTCCCCAGGCCCGGGAATACTACGTCCTTACCCGCCCAATTCCAGTCCTCTCATACCGCGGGGAGGGCGTCTTCGATAATAGAGCATATATATCTTGATACTCCCTCACATTGGTCCTGCATCGACGAGGGCTTCTCAACCTTAAAGTCATCGGCAACCGAACAACCCCCGAGAACGAACATTTTCAAGGGACGCTTGGCAGCCAGTTCATCGGTAGCCGCGTCAGGAGAGGACCTCTCGAGTTTGACCACATTAGGAGTAGTCTCATCGACTTCAGCGGTCGGTTGTGAAGAAGAAGAAGCGACTTTTTGGGGAACAGATTTTGAAGTTTTAGCCATTGTTATCTGGAAAAAAGCTTGAAAAATATGAAGAGGGGATGAAAGATGAAAAGTCAAGTGCACTTTGGGTAGAAAGTAAGTAAAAACTTGCAACTTATTGAGAAGTTTTGAAGAACGGAGGTGAAAATATTAGAGTGTGAAGAAGGGTAGTGATATCCTGAAAACTCGAAGGTAGAAGCTTGATCAAAAGGTAAAAAATGAACGAAGGAGGAAAGTATTTATGGAGGTTTCGTGCCGTTTCGCATTCAGGGATGACCTGCTGATGGCTGATGCGTGTTTGAAGTCATAATGACACGACTGACGGGACGTTTCAGATTCTTTGTCGTTTTTGTCACGGCGTATTGAAGAAGGAATCGAAGTGCATATGTCGTTTCTCGTCGTTTTCGTAAACTCTCTTTAAGAAACGAGGGGACTATCTGTATACAGGTGAAACCGAGCCCTTTGGACGCCTCGGTTCCCGATGAAGTAAACGGAGCAGAGAGTGACTGTTAGGACCCAGAATCGGGGCAAGGAGCCCTTTGAGTCGGGGTCCTGGCAATACACCTGCCCTCGGAAGAATCGGGGCCATGTCCCCCAGGTCCGATTCGAACCCCAAAACTTCGGAAAGCATTACCAGATAATCGAGTACGACAAACAAAGGGCCGTGATATCCGTGCCCAGCCGGAAGTTATGAAGTGAATTTTGGCACGTATCGACAGAAAATTAGTGAATAGTAAAATGGAAGATTTTTACCTCTTTTGAAATTATACTTAGGGTAGAACTCCTCTACTATATAAAGGGGAGTCTAACTATTCATTAGGCATCGTTGTAACACGCATATCAAGGCAATATACTCTTATTTTCTCAGTTATTCAAAGTTCTTACTTTTGTTCATCAGTTCTACATTATCGTGAGCCCGGGACCGAAGGCAGGCTATTCATTAAAGTTGTTACAGAGTCCGGGATCATGCCCCTTAATTGGTTTGACAATTTATTACGTCCTTTATCTGTTTAATCTAATGTAATTTATCATCTGTATTGAATTAATCCACGTATCCTTAAAATCACATGTATATTTAATTGTTATCTGTTTTATAGAGTAAACAGTAATTACAGTTAATTTAATAAAATTACTTTTCTTGTAAAAGAAAAAAGGAATATGTTACTAGCTTTATGTGGTGTCCTCTGTCGAAGAAAGGACATGATAGGCTCGTAATCCAACTTTTCAGCAAATTAGTGGAGAAGACTAATCTTGGTACTCTTCAGTCTTTAGAAAGTTGAGTTAATAAAAAAGGATTAACTATAAGAAATTGGCATAAAGACTTTTTTATATAGTTAATGCATCTCAATAATGGTGCTCGAATGGGATAATGGCCCTCCCACTAATTATGTTGCAATATATTAATTGTTCAATTAGACGTGACATATTTCTGTTCAGAAGGTCAATGTCACACCTCTTAACTCTTACTTATTAAATAGGACGATTTCCAGGCACAAAATAGAGGGAACGATAGAAAGTTTGTTAAAACATTAGTTTTCCTATTTTTAACTTGTCTTTAAGTTTCTGATATTTATCATTGTCTTAAAACCCATTTTTTTCCCTGTATAATAGAATTTACTTGTCTGATCATAGGCAAACCATTTGAGTACAGATCTGGATGGGAAACTTTCATTACTAGCCGACTATTAGAAAGATAATACAAAAGAATAGTATTGGTTAATGATTAACAAGTATGGCAGCAAAATATTTTTATATATAGCAGATTTCAATTAATTCATGTATGATAATAATAAATTTCGAGCGACAATCAAGCTACTAATAAATACACTCCTAATACTTTTTAATATCTTTTCCTATATCTTCTCTTGAAACCAATTCATTCCCTAACACATTTAAATGGTTAGAAACTAATTCACCCCATAACGTGATATATTTTCTTATTTTGAATATTTTTACCAGGAAAACAAATACATGAGCTATTTATACAACATAACTATGGTGAAACTATACATCTATATTTTGAAAAAAATAAAATACATATATTTTGTGAAAAATATAATGTATATTTGAGATATATATACATTATAAATTAATCATGTATTTTCTAAGAAAAATCATGTATATATACATATGTTGCTTATACTACTATTTATATTTAAATGTATATCATCAATATCCATTTATATTTTGCACTAATATAACATATATATTTGTACGCATTATGTGTATATAATAAGTTTATTTGATATATTTCGTTTCTATATGGAATATTAAAAATTTGATTTTTTTGTGTAAGGTATTTACTAGTAATATACTTTGAATAATACATGTTGTGAGAGAGAGAGAGAAAAAGAAATAAATGCCCGGAAGAGAAAAAATTGAAAAGAAAAACTCAGCTGAAATAATTTGAGAAAAGATTTATTGTAGATTCAATTATAATTCGTTCCACGTGAGAGAAATTAGTTATAATTTAGTCGTGATTTTTGAAAAAATGAAAAGTCAAAATCGTTACTCATCAATCATCAATAAGGATAAAAATAGATCCCATAATTTATTATCTTCCGTTCACTCATCAGTGCCGTGCATAAATTTTAAAATATGCTAATATAGTAAAATAAATTGTTATTTATGGAATAAACTAAAATTAATGTTCTTTTTTTCAATATTTTTTGGAAAGGGATTAGGCGTGTAAAAATCTCGATCTGCTGGATTTGGTTGTGCCTTGCAAGCATTATTTACACCAGGTGGTCAGTTTTGTGGGCCTTGTATTTAAAAGTTGGTCATTTTCTTCAAAATAAAACTGAAATTTAGTTTTGAATTTTATAATTTTAACAAGTGGCCGCTTTCAAACTTCAGAGCTTTGGTCTAATTTTGAAAGAGTGGCAAACTTAATTAGGAATCTTTAAACAAATAGCCGGTTGGATTCATTGTTTACTTATTCTAGTCGATATATAAAGATCATACAATGAAAATATCGGTTATACACATGTTATGTACTACATATGTTTTATACATACTCCTGATATTTTTAGCTTATAGGGTTGGGTGGACGATTATTTAGGTTAATACTTTCTAAAATTATTAGGCCACAAAAGTGATTATTTGTGAAAATCAGCCCATTCACAAAGGGTTCTTTTTATCAGCCCATTTACCAAAAAGGGTTCTTCTTGTTGGGCCTCGTCAGCAAATTTTTCTTCTTTTCTGGATTAATTCACACAACTTATATTAGAAGCCACAGTTCTAGCTGCGTGCTTAAGATGATTAAGGGTAATAGGACTTTCACTGGATTTGTGCATCATTTGATTGTATAGTTATGCTTTGGGTTGTATTTTTCATCTTATGGTCGTAAACACCAAAAATTGTGTCCTCAAATGTTATTTTTCAACGAAAAGATTAACTACTTTATTTGGCTCATAATAATTGACTTTTTCGTCTTTTTTATTTTGGTGCAAAATAAGTGTCCTTTTATATAATCAAGAAGGAAATCATTTTATTTTTTCAAAATTTGCTTTTATTTACATATCCCAATGTGTGAAGATAATAATTAATTAAGGGTAATTTAGTCAATACTTTTTTTTTTCTCTGGAAATTCGTATTTTCTTAAAGGGTGTGGCAAAACAATTTTTTTTTTACTTATTATGGATCAGAGAGAATACTTCATCAGGATATCATAGGTCAAAGAGAGTGAACAACGTCATTTTCTACCAACCTTGAGAACATCGACTCCCAAGAAATTCAATGAACTAAAGAAACAGAAAATTTAGGAGCAACGATGTCAAAAGTCCTAAAGATATGTACAAAATCTACACGATCTAAGGTAGAAGACAAGTGCCATATATCTTCACACGCAATATCCACTGATTAGTGGTCAATTATATGAGAAAATGATAAAGTTGGTCTATTTTGCTTGGTTGTAAGTTTAGAATAACCTCTTAAATTTACTTTTGAGCAGTTTTAATTTGGTCCTTTAAGTTTACCAAAAAATGAGCTCTTAAATATTTAATAAATTATGTCCGTTAGTAATTCTTTTTGAACCAGAAGCACCTGAAAACTTGTTGAATCCCAGAAATTGTGACACAAAAAACTACACCAAATATTAGAAATAAACAAAAAATAGCAAAAAAATTGCATTTGCGAATGTTTGATCTCCTTAATTTTTTTCTTCAAAGTTGTCGTTAAATATAAAAATGAAAGTTTATTAATGATTTGATAGATACCAAAAATGCTCCCTTTTGAAAGTTTAGACGACCTACGCTGCTTAAAAGTAAATTTAAGGACCATTTGGAACGTAGCCGGAACATAATAGACCATTTTTGTCATTTTCTCTTTTATTATGTGACTTCAGAATTGCTGTTTTGCTCTTTCGAAACCCTGGCTGCGCTTCTAAAAGCCTATGTTCTGTGCTTCGTCCTTGTAAGTTCTTCTGTTATATGTCTCCATTAATTGTTTGTTCTCTTGGTGCGATTATTTCTGTATTGTTCTTGGTGTGATTCATGTGAGCTTCTCTGTGTTTTGTGTTTCTATTTGTGCTCTTTTGGGTTGTATGTATTTTGATATTATGTTCACATCAAGTTTTTGGGATCTATTTCTGTTACGTTTTCCCTTGGGTATTAGATTCTACCTCCGTACCATTGACAGTATTTGATTGAAAACATAGTTTAAGGAAAAAAACAAAGAGAAAGACTTTTGAAAGTTGTGGTTTAGAACAAGTCATATACATTTGCATGACCATAACTAAGGGTAAATTGAGAAGTTTAAATTTAATGTATTTCTAGATATATAAAGGTGTTCTTTTTAGGACAGACAGACTAGTAAGGAAAATGTGTCGAAAATACTGGTTTCATCTACATCCACCATTGGTTGATCCTTCTCCCCCAAATAACCTCTCATCAGAAATCTCAAAACAAAACTAACTCCTGATCTATAGTGTAGAGCCTATATGACCATCAAAGTCGTAACGAAATAAAAGATTCAGATGATTTATTTCTTATATCTCCTGACTTTTTTATGATCATGGATAACAAATGACAATTATTGAAAAACATATTACAGGTTCAAAAACCTCCGAAATCAAATTTTGACGAGTTCAGGAAGTATTTTTACTACTAACAGTAGAAAAGAGGAGTGAAATTAACTTTATAATCTCCAATTCTCCATGCCCAAACATGTTTTACTAAACGAACTACAGGAATACTAGATTACATATCTATACTTGTGGTTTCATTTGAGTTTTGTCTTATAGTAGCCAAACATATATATTCCTGATTAGGGTATCAGGTATGAGTGATGGTTAGTTTGTTTGAGTTCATTGACGTCAATGAAGTTGGTCTTTTCTTTGGATTTTAAAGTGAAATCTCTCATTCCTTTAGTAACAATAAAATCACATATTTATAGGAGGATTCGCCAACCCCAAAAAAGAAAAAGCAGGCTGACATTTAGCCTAATAATGCTTTTGCACAAATAGTGGAATCAACAGTAAGTTAAAAAAGTTATGGAACATTTCCCTTCATTATTCAATGTTTGCTGGAAATCTTGATTGAGTTAAATAATAAATAGAACGCCTTAATCATTATCTCTTTTTTGGACAAAGCAATTGACTATTCTTGTAGAAAAACTTCTCCTCTATTAGTTCATTGGTTGGGTTGATGGTCTATCATGAATTGGCACCATATAAAGGTTATGAGAGTCTTTTTGTTATAAAAGTCAATTATCATTTAAACGAGGTATGGTGTTTGGGATATGAGTTGTTGGAGTGATTCACTCATATAAGTGCAAAAACTTAAGTTATAGGATGGAATCTTAGGTTGGTTTTCTGTATTTTGAATTACGGTGGCTTTAAGTGGATAAAAATGTAACCTGATAATGCAATATGGCAGTAATAAGGCGTATTGACTGTTATCTGAAGCTAAGGCGTATTGACTGTGAAACTAAGGTGTATTGATTGTATTGATATATCTTAATTCCAGACTGGATGCTGCACCGTTAAAGTTGCAAGAGCAATGAAAGCCCTCCAGCACGTAGTTCATCTTTCTTTCAATATTTTGATCCACTTGATAGAGGAATTTCTTATTATATATAAGCTATTTACCTCAGTGAACCATTGACAATATGCAGATTATGAGAAAATAAGAGAAAGTGATCAGTTATTGGAAGTTCCGTAGGTGGCAAACACCATCTAAATAGTATTTCAAGAAGTACAATCAATACGTTAGCGATGGGTGGTAACAAGCAAAGGCGTAAAACCCATCACCACTCTCATCGAGGAGAATCCAGCCGCACCCGTCAACCTGTTGATTCCCTCAGGGCTGAAGAGTCTTTACCCGCAGAACTTGTGGAAGAAGAAGAACCAACAGGTCCAAGAGTTCAGCTGGCTATGTGGGATTTTGGTCAGTGCGACGCGAAAAGGTGCACTGGACGGAAGCTTGCAAGATTTGGTTTGTTGAGAGAGCTGCGCGTCGGTACTGGATTTGGTGGCGTTTGTTTAAGTCCCACTGGATCACAGTGTATCTCAAGAGAAGATAGTAGTTTAATTGATCGAAGGGGGTTAGCTGTAGTCGATTGCTCATGGGCTCGCTTGGATGATGTACCTTTCACAAAATTACGTTGTGCTGCTCCTCGTCTTTTACCATGGTTGGTAGCAGCAAATCCTGTAAACTATGGTCGTCCATGTGAGCTATCTTGTGTTGAGGCTTTAGCAGCAGGTTTAATTATATGCGGTGAAGAGGAAACTGGAAATCTACTGCTCAGCAAGTTCAAATGGGGTCACGCATTCTTGTCCCTCAATAAGGAACTTTTAAAGGCATACTCAGAATGTAAGACGAGTGCTGATATTGTTTCAACTCAGAACGAGTGGCTTTCCTCGCAAACCTCAAATATTCCACAAACTATAAAAGAAGAAGACTCTGGATCTCACAGTGATGGTGAAAATTCATCTAATGATGCTGACGATGGACTTCCTCCTCTGGAAAAGAACATGAATCATCTTCACATGAACAGCGATGAAGAGAGTGAATAGCATACTTTCTTTGTTTTCCTTTGTAAAATGGAAAATATAGGTAGTAGTTGCAATAAGAGAAAGAGAATATTTGCTGAATTAGCATAGCAGAATCCTCTATTCTGCTTAATGTTAGAATGTGCAGAGTATTTTTCCCAAGATATCTTTGTTTTAACACAAGACACCTTGGTTTAGTTATATGTGATCATCCTTACAAAAGTAGCACTAGTTACATGATCATAGTTTTACCAGTTGTCAAATTCGGACAAGTTCCTGAAATATCTGCTTGTATCGTACTATCAAGATTTGGTATAGTTGAAGAAAACTACTCTCTTTTGGTGTCATTGGTTTTAAGGGTATGAAATCTATAGAGGACAGACAGAAAGTGCTATCTTGGAATTAAAACAAATCAGAGAAGGATTGGTCTATAGATGCTGCAATATATGACAATGATTAAGGAGCACATGATGTATTTATACTATACTAAAAGCACGAAGATCCTTAGCGAAATGTCGTTTGACTTTTTACTCTTTTAAAATAGAGTTCGCACGGGACAATAGTCATTTAATTAGTTTCCTAATATTTAGGACTTCAAAAATAGCTAAATATTTCTCATTAATTCATTTCTTATTTAAACTAAGTAGGAAGACTCAATATATTAGGGCATCATATTCTAATATATTTTTGCATCATACTCTACACGTGCATTATTCATAATTTTTATGCAGTTATTGTATACTTTAAATAGGAAAAAAATAAAATCAGAGGTTTTTTCCCAACATTGAAACTTGACGACAAAGAGTTGTGTAATTTCGTGTCTTTTGTCTTTGTATTTTAATCAAGAATAATTTTGCCTCTTAATCTAGTGTCCCTCCCAATGAAACTATTTGTGGTCTTAAAATTTAATTCGATACATATTTATTTATTATTTGATTATTTATTTATATTTATATATTAAATTCTTTCTTATTTAAAAAAGTATAGTAGTATAAAATATTTGTAGTAGAAAAATCAAAATAATTTTAACCGATTAATTTTAGGTGAAGATTTGGATCATCTTCAATTTTGTTCGTCTTTTTTACCCTTTAAAAATAAATTTTATACTAGGCAAAATAGTCACTATAGTTATTTTTCTCATATTTAGGAATAATCATATAATTATTTTTCTACTATTTGAAACTCTGAGTGCTTCCTTATTTAAATTATAAAGTATATAATTCAATCAATCATTATTCTCTAGAATTACTTCTTTTACAATTAGTCAAACCATATTGACGTGCATACATCTAAACAAATTTATCTATACTACATTAAAATCACGAAAATTCTTAGCGAATATCATTATCATTCGCCTTTTTTATCATTTAAAAATGCTTATACAAGGGATAAATTTATAATTTAAGTTAGTTTTCAACTATTTAGGATTTTAAAATTAATTAAAATTTTGCATATTAAATATTTTCTTATTAAAATAGGCAAGAACTCATAATATTTAGAAATTCAAAATCGAAAAATATTTTGCCTTATATAGATTGTACTAATTGACAATACATCCTTCATGCAATTACTTATGGAATCAGGATGAGAACAATGGAGACTTCACTTGATTTCTAATAAAATCACATATTCAAATTAAATTTTTTAATACAACAACGTCTAAATTAAAATTATTTTAATGAGAAAAAATATATGCACTTTAAAAGTTCTTATTTTAATCATGCAAAGCAGTTAATCCATGTTTAATTAAGCACCCAAGAATAACTATTTGATGTCATATTTAGTTATAATAAACCGTACAAACCTAAATTTATATTATAAATGCATGAAACTTCTACACGAAATGTTAATCGGTTTTTTATTCTTTAAAAATCATTTTATATTGAAAAAAATGTTGTGTAAATATTTTACGAATATTCAAGATTTTAAAATCAATTAACATTTTGCGTATTAGTTTTTTTTTGTATTTGAACTATGTAAGAAGTCCAAACATTTAGGACATAAAATGAATTATATACAAAAAAAATCCAAATTAATATGATTACATAGAGTTAGTTAATTTAATAATTTTTATCGTAATTTGTTCGCCCTATTATATTTTCATGTTTTAGTAATGTTTTCTTTGCTTACGCACATTTCGACAAAGTTATGTAAATCATCATTTTTATTTATTTATTTTAACAACTAAAACTTCATTACATGGGTAGTATCGAAACCTTTGAAGAGAGATAAACTGAGAAGGTATAAATTTGATAATCTTTAAGTATTGTAATAAAAGCTTATGTGTATCAAAAAAAATTTAAATCTTAAATCTTCAAGGGCTATATGTTTTTACTGAAACTAACAAGAAAGCACGATAATTTGTGAAACTGAACATATAAATTTATAACATTGAAACATAATCTAAGGTAAATTTTTGAATAATGATTGAAGAGTTTTACAAATAAATTTCTTTCTTTTATTGAGTTAGCTTTATGAGATCAATCTGCATAAATTTTAGAAACGTACACTTTATTTTATAACTCAAACATAATTTTAAAAATAATAAGTAATTTTCTTACAAGAATCACTCAGTGAGATGGAAAACACGCGCAACGCGCGTACCCTAAAACTAGTACTCCAAAAATAACAAAGAAATAAGCCTTAAAGTTTCATCTACATAAAGTCAAAAGCAAAAATTTGAAATGAAATGATCCTTCTTGATCCGAGGGAGCTATTTGGAACTAGAAGTCTTTGGACCACTTTGACCAACTCCTGTTGATTTAACCTCTGGGGTTTTCACCTTAAACCTCTCAAGCCCTAACTTAGATTCATCAATTCCTCTATTTTCTTGATCTTTTTTAGGACTCCTTTCAAAAGCAATAACCTGTACTTCATTTTCTTGATCTTTGTTTGGAAATATATTCTTGAACAAGTCTCCACTTTTCAAGCAGAGGTCTCTGAAGAACTCTAGAACCATATTCAATCTATGATCCACTAAATGATTCACTAGAAGATTGACAAAAGGGAACTTTGGATTTAAGAGTAACAAATTTTTGAGAAGTTGGGATTAGGGTTTGACAATATAATGTTTTGTCAAGTTAAGGGCTTAGAATTCTGTTAGGATGGATGCTTCATATGATAATTATTTATGTAGTTGTGTAGCTTTCTTGGTCATGAGTAAACAGGCTGGTTGGGATATTTCTAAGATAATCCTATTAAAGACACTTAATTTGACTTGGTCATTTCATGATGGCTGGCTTTTTGCTTTGTTGAATCTTCTTTGTTTTCTTTTCAAGGAAAAGGTTGAAATTTACCACAGATTTTTTTTTTTTTTTTGGGGTGCTGTTTACCTTTTGGTTCATATCCCTTCTATTTCGACTTCTTTGAAAGGTGAAAGAGTAAGAAGCTCCTACATTGTTGATATTTTCTCATATTTGTCCCTCTTTACAGTTGCATGACTTGTCATTGACATTTGCCATGAAGGAGCCACGTAGACAAATAAAAAGAATAGTTTATTGCACAAAGCATTCCACGTTCACGCGAAATTCAGAAATAGAGAAATAGATCGCATCCTTAAAGATGTGAAGTTTACAAACAAAAGATTCAAATCTATTTCGTTACTACCAAATTAGTTTATATATATCCTTTGCAATAATTATGAGATCCTATGATGAGGAATTATTCTAGTGGGGTAAATTTTGTTGGGTTTTTGCCCCCTGATTTACATTATAATGACATGTCTAATTCTTTTTTTTTTGTTACTTTCTTTATTTTCATATGATCCTGAAATTACGATCTACGACAGTTTTTAATCCTTACAAGCTTTCCTCGTATGCAATGATGTGGTGATGAACTTTCATTTTTTATCTGTATTATATTATTTTTGGAGTAAAATCATTTCCAATTATATACATTATGTTTTAGGATGTAACGTTATTTTTGCTTCATCCCCTTTGAAGGAATGTTCAAGATCTCCACAAAATCAGTAAATAGTTTAAGTTATATACATAATCGGTATAAAAGAAAATTACTCGAATAAAAAAACCCTCTTAGTTTGGATTCTCCGTAATAAAAAAATTTTTAGTCTATTTTGAACAAGTGATACTGTAATCTTGCTAATCTTATCGCTTATCGATAGGATCATCAATTAGATGGCGTAATTAACATAAACAATCTTCTCAGCAGTCATCAGCAGCCCTTTTTCACTTTGACCATCTTGGTGGGCGTTTGGACATAAGAATTGTAAATTTTTTTTTTTCAAAAAAAAAAGAGTAATTTTTTTAAGTAAAAATGTTATTTGAAAATTAGAGTTCTGTTTTGATATGAATATAATTTTGTGCGGTTTTTTAATTTTTGTGAGTGATTTCAAGTAAAAATTTTGAAAAATAACTTTTTGGAGTTTTTCAAATTTTCGAAAAATCCGTTCATCTTCACGTGAAAATTGAAAATTTTATAACACTAATTTCGAAAAAAAATGAAAAATTTTCAGAAAAAAATGATTTTTTTTTTATGGCCAAACGGACTCTTGAATAACATAAACAATCCAGTCAAGCAACCATGATAGTCTAATGGGAAGAGGGCCAAATATACCCCTCTACTTTTAGATATTGTCTATATTTAACCTTCGTTATACTATCGGGCCAAATGCCTGCATATTATGCACTTTTAAGCTAGTAGATCGAACTCTATACTAACCAAGCAATGACAAAATATATTTGAATATACATGTACATACATGATGATCAGCTGCATATAATTCACAATAAATAGACCCACTTAATTCTACTGTGTGTATGATTGAAAAATAAATAAAATTTTAAACCAATTCCAAACCCATTATTACAAGAAGAGAAGTGGGTGCATTGATAATTAAAAATTCTTTTATAAATAATTTGTATAGTCTAGTAACTTTAACATTTACATCAATAGTAATTTCTGAAAATAATGAAGCAAGAACAATAAGTGATTTAAATAAAAAGAATTTGGGAGATTTTAGAATATTTAACAGATCAAGGAGTAATTTTTAAATGTTTACTGATGATAGGGGTAAATTTGGCCAGATAGTATAACGGCAGGGGATAAATTTGGCCGAATAATATAACGAAGGTTAAATGTAGACAATATTAGAAAGTAGAAGGATATATTTGGCCCTTTTCCCTAGTCTAATTGCTTACAAATTTTATTGATTGCATAAGATTTTACAAACACATCTAAATACAACAGCCTCAAATATCATAGATACATAGCCAAACCTCTCATTCATATTAGATGAAGAGATAGAGAGAGAGACTAAAAAGAAAAAAGAACTAGAGACGTAGATACATAGCCGAATCTCTCATTCTAACCCTAAACCATATTAGATCAAATGCAGTGCTTTGAGCAATACCAGCTACCTATACAGGTTTGGTCTCAGATGAGCATCATAATGTGAGACATGAAATGATGGGGTTGTACCTGTCTCATTCCTAGGAAGTGATCTTCGGTACATTTCTTCACCTGATAATAATTTTGGCACCACATTGGGGCTGAATGTGGTCGGTGAGGATTCATGTAGTGGACTCCAACTTGGGGATTGAGGCGTAGTAGTTGTTGTACTGAGGAAAAAAGGATAGGTGGGGTACACTGACTTACTAGAAAACGGAAGACCAAAATTCGAGGAAGGATTAAGGTAGTCGAATCCAGTGGAATACGGTAGACCTTTGTCTAAGGCGTTTTCAAAGACAGGCCTTTGTGAAGGTAGTCCAGAACCGACATCTGTGATAGGTCGGGTGGAAAGAGAAGAAAACCTATTTCCTGTTATAGCATTTGATCCAGACTCCATGTAAGGGGTTCTACGGAATTTATCAGAGCCATTTTCAAGAGAATAATTTGCTGAACTGAACCTTGCAAGCAACCCCGGGTAGCTGGCAGTAGTAGTTGCTTCGGGTTGAAAATCTGTTAGTAGTCTGAAAAGACCGGGGCACCCAAGTGGAATATCTAATCTGTCCTCAATTCTAGTTGTAGGAATAGAATGTCCTACAGTCTCTGCAGAAGATTTGTAATCGTTGATCTGTTGGCTAAGTGAAAACTTAGCTTGTTCAAGTGCACCCAGGATAGAACCTATATTATTTGAAGCGTTATGAGAAACCAAGGCTTGTTCATAAGATCCTTCAAAAGCTTGTCCTGCTTGCGAACTGCTACCTTCAGAAGATGGAATAATATTTTCGAAGGGGTGCATAGGGGAGCCATTCGCAGGCATAGATTGATGGTGACTATAAGCAGGTACCGGGCCATGATTTTCTGGACAACTCCCATTAGACTTTGAGAATGCAAATTCTGATGCTGACTCTGAGGTAATAACTTTGCTGCAATTCTGATCCTTCCAGCATCCAGTATCGATATGTGGAGCGGATGGAACGTTGTCTGTAACTTCGTTCAGGGAGCGAATATCTACTTCCTGGAATTGGTTAATCATTCCAGCTGAGTACGATTGCTCGAATGCCTTCATATCATCTCTTTCTTCAGTCACGTCCGAGTAATTCCCAGGGTCACATGAATCCTGAGTAGTTTATGAAAGACAACTGAAATGAATTGTCTGCGGGACAACATCTAACAGATCTATGCATTATCTTCACCAGCGAATGATCTGTGAAGGTGTGTACAGGACTAAAGCAAACACAGCAAAACGCATCAAGAGCACAAATAGAAGAAAAATTAACAGTACAAGTTAAGAAATGTATGACACACCAACCAACTACACCTCAATCTCAAACTAGTCAGGGTGGCTATCTGAATATTCTGTTTTCCGTTTAGAGGATTATCATGGTTTGACAAACTTAACTCTAAAACCAGAATCTAGCACTAGACTAAAATCCAATTAGGAAGAGAATAAGATGATATGAAAAATAGCTATTACGTGAATAAATTATCAGGAGCTCCGTCAAACATTGACGGCTATGCTCTTGTGTATATTAGTCTAACGACGACCTTGGACATCAGTTTCTTTGCAAATATCAAGTGGTCAACAGATGAATACTATAAATTACTTGAGCAAAAGTTCATAAATATACCTGTGCATAGCTGTTATTCTCTCTGTACTTCTCTTCCCATTCTCTTTGGGCTTTTTCTTCAGCTTCATATTGCCCTATAAGTTGTGCCTTATGTTGTAGAGCTCTTTCCATGTTTTCATCATTCTCATCTGCTTTCCTTTGATTTTCTGACATCTCTGAAGCATGAAAGTGAAGTTGATTTTTCGCATCATTATCGCCAGCACTGTCCATTAAGGATTGAGTCCCATTGTTAGCAGACGAAGGAAGAATCTCGGAGGGACATCCACCAGAAGTATTTTGTAATTCATCAGTGGCCGATCTGGTCCACAAAGAAATGACGTTAAAAAGGAAACGATGATATAGAGGAACCCTAATTGCACCGGGGGATATGCATATGATGCTTGTAAAATATATATCAGGAATTTACCTAGCATAATCGTAACTCAAACTTATAAAAGAACTTACCTGGTGTTACTGCGCCTTATCCGTCGGCATGATTTTCCAGAACATCTTGGCGAAGAAGATCCAGTTGATGCGAAACTACTAGACCTCCTCCAGGCAAAATCACTGTATTTCTTCCTGTCGAAAGACTGCAAAGAATGATTATTACCACTTTTCCACGACAAACTTCTACCAGTTGATGGAGAAGATACAATCTCGGAGCTTGAGAATGTATCTGCATCATTTTCTTTCTCTTTCACATTTGATGAAGTTGGCTTTCGCTCGTCTCTTTTGTCAGCGGACTCAGCACATTTAGAATCAGAGAATATCGCTTCCTGATCAGAGCCTGAATCAAACTCCTCTGAAGCATCAGATCTTCCGTTGTTCTCTAAGATGGAAAGAACAGCTGCGGTGGCCTTCTCGGCTTTTTTTCTTTGTAGCGACACAATCTTTAGCTGCTCTTCCAGTTCCAAGACCTATAACACATTAATTAAAAAGCATTCACCTTTTCCACTCCAATTGCAGAAAATTTTTGATAAAATAGACTAAGCTCATGGTGGGCTGAGGAAGGAAGAAAATATTCAAAATTTTGGTGCTTATGCGCCTGTTTGCTTATACGTTTATAAGCTAAAGACTAACCCTCTCTGATAGTTCTTCAGCTCTCTGCCTTGCTGTTTGAGAGACAGACCTTTCAGCCAATAATCGTGCCCGGAGAAATTCAATTGTCATACTAGAATCTTCTATGCCAAGGATTTTCCTGATCAACAAAATTATAAAATATTAGGCTCCACTTGAAAATAACATCCAACTCACTGAGGTAAAAAATGGCATAAAATCATTCACTGCCTATGATTTTTGATAAATCCAAAGGAACTGAACATCTAAGAGGATGTAACAGAATAAGCATTAAGTAGCAAAGTAATACAGTTTCAATCTTTACAAGCAGTGACTGAAATTTATATACCTTGAAATGTTGATATCCCACTCCCAACGACTCCCTCAACCTCCCGATTGGGAAGTCCATCTACTTGTCTTTTTTTATTTATAGGTGATCAGTGAGCATATTAGTGTTTCATCTAAGAGAGAGCCTTATACTTTGAGTGATGTTCCCTAGTGAACAATCGATATTAATTCAATTTCTTACCCGATACCAGTACTAGTGAGAGGTAGCAAGTACCCCAGGGAATGGCGGAGTGCACGCCCAGCCGGCCCGGACACCACCTGTCGGTAAAAAAAGAAAAGGAAAAATATCCCAATCCCCATCTCCATCTTAATGAAAGAAACATTTTTACTTCTTCTATCTACTTTTGTTCCACTAGCAGAGTAAAGAAACGATTTTTACTAGGCTTTTGCTGTAAGGAGCAGTTCTAATAGCATCAAAGTTAAACCGCAGATAGGAAATCAGCCTAAATCTAACAATTTCATATATCTACACATAAAGAAATGTGTGTAAGGTATAGCAAGATAAGTACCTCTGATCTTGATCTTCTTTCCCATGACTTGTCATCTTGTAAAAGAAGCTCAAAGTTCAGCTCCTAAAATGGCACTCAAAATAATATAAATACCCCCAAATAAAAGAATCAAAGAACCCAGTCAGGAATTTTTCAGAAAAAAAGTTGAAAAGAAGATGAGAGTTGACACAGGAAGACAAATAATTGAATAAATAGTTTGAAATTTTCTTCACCTTGAAATTGAAGTTGACTTAAGTTTGAGATCCTAAAAAGGGAATAGTAGTAGTTGAATTCATGGTTTAGTTTAAGGTGGACTTATTCAGTTTACTTTATTGGTATGAGTTTCAGGGAAGGGGTAGCTTTGGAAATGAAGAAAGCAAGTTGTATGTTCCAGGAAAATTACAATTCGTGTCCGATTGAGACCAGACCAATAAAGTATTTAATTATCAAAGAACAACAACAACAACATAAAAGGTAAGTATAAATTAAGAGCAATTTTACAATTCATTCGACTTTTGTCAAATAATATATTAGCCCCTATAGAAATTAAAATCTCATTTTGTTTTTTATTCAATGGAGCTCCAACTTAAAAGATAATTTTACAGCATAGTCAAAAGTTGATGAATAAATTAAAATTCTTTTTCTTGCAATTTTTTTTAATGGAATCCATCCTATTACGTTGGACTGGATCAATGATACGAGCATAACCAAGGTAAAATTGCTCAATCTCTAATATTACATCAATAAATTTGGACCTTTTACGATAAAAAAAAAGTATAAATGCAAATCAACAAAAAAATATCCAATTAAACATCTGCGTCGTGGTTACAGTCACACTACTATTGACTACTGATATACCAATATTATAGCATATTTGACCAAACTTTTAAAAGTCAGTTTACTTTAAAAAGTACTTTTAAAAAAAATATTTATAGTGAGAAGCGATTTATATTTGACTAGTTAATTTCAAAATATTTTGGATGTTTTGACCAAGTTTTAAAATGTGTTTCTAAATTATTTTTCATAAGTATTTTTCAAAAAAATATTTTGGATAGAAGCTATTTTCTCAAAAATAACTTTTGCTTATAATAAATTTTTTCTCCTAAAAGCTTGATCAAATACCTTAACTTCAGTAATTTGACCTTTGAAGAAGCTTTGTCAAACATGCTATTAAAGTTCAATTTTCATTCAAATATAAATTAGTGTCCAACTTGCAATTGGTATAAAACATTTCTTTTAGGGCATCTCCAACCCTTTTTACACCAAAATAGTGCAATTAACTCCAACCCATTACACTATTTTTTTATACCAAAAAAGTTTCCTTTTATATTCTTCTCTTTCTTCTATATTATATTATTTTTTATTTAAATTTATATTTTTTATTTCATAAAATAAATTATTCTTTTTTACATATTCATCCCATATAATTCATATTTTTTTCTTATATAACCATTTAATATAAAATTATTTATACCATAAATTTTTAAATAATATATATTATAAATAATTTTATACATTATACATATTAATGGATACTTTAAATAAAAAATGATACAATTGATAAGATATAATTAAATAAATATTACATTATGGTAAAATTAAGTTTAATTTCTACATAAATATTTAACTTATAGGATTAGCATGTTGCTTCCATGAATGCTCTATTAATGTATTACGAAGTGCAAAAGATTGGTGGATCTGGATGCGACTTACCAAAGTACTAGATTATTGTTGTAATTTTCTCATCCCATTATGTTATTTAATGTAATTTTACTTTTAGTCTATGTCAGTGGCTACTGTATTAAATATTTATTTTTATGTTATTTAATTAACATCGTGTTATTTATTAACAACATATTATATTTTAGATTTGAAATTTTTATTTTTTTGATGGTTATATATTTTTATACAATTATAACTTATAATAAAATTAACTTATAATTTTATATAAAAATAAAATATATAATAATTAATTATCCACCAAAATTTAATATTGTAAAGATACAAAATTTATATGTTAAATTAAAAATATTATATAATAAAATATTAATAAATAATAATAATGTTGATGAATTTAGTGTAATACTATTCACACACTAAAATGATGTTGGGTTGAAGCACCAAAATACCAAATCTTATGCTAAAATAGCGTTTGGCGTAAAAAATAGGTAAATATCATAAATATCTTCGTTCTAACAATTTGTCTTCATTTTTTTTTTTTTTTGTCTAACCTTATCCCTCGGCCTCTCTCTCTCCTATTCCCTCTACACGAACACACTGTCAAGACACTGATGCTCTCTCCGGCGTTGAGAGCAAATTGAACTGAAAATTTGACGGCCACCGGTATTCTGAAGCTTTTATTTTTGCAGATTCTTTCTCAGTTTCTCTCCATATAAAGCCAACTTTTCTTTTACATTCTTCGACTCCATAAATTTATTTCAGGTAAACCCAATAATCTTTTATTTACATTTATTTTGATGGCTTGGATACTTTATAATTCTCTACTTCCATTCTGTGGAAAAAATATTTCATTTCTTTTTTATTTTTTTGCTCAAAAAAGTGTTACTCCATTTTATTACTACAGTATGTCGGAAGATGGTGTTATAGTGTACTCTTTCCGTCACAAATAGAATGCCGGGTTCGGAGTTAGACGGTCAATTTATTTAATTTTGAGGTTAAATATTTTGGTATTTCTTAACTTATTTGTGTACTATATATAAATAGCTACTAAAAATCACAACATTTTATACTAGTTAAACTCTTTAATAGAAAAGTTCTTAGAAAAGACAATTGTACTCTCTAAATAGGAATAGTGTCAATATTGGGACAGAGGGGGGGTGTATATATTTATCCTTTACTATGGTCTTTGCATTCTTGGTTATTTATTAAATTTCAAAAGTTTTTCTTTATTTTTCTGATTTGATTTCTTCTTAGAATGGTTTATATATGAGTGTCCCAAATGAAAGAGACTTAAGGGTCTAACAGGGGTGTTGAAGATTTTAAAAAGGAAGTGTTGAAGGTACAATGTGAATTGAATTAGGGAAAAATAAAATTTATTTTAAATGTAGTTATTACAAGAACAACAACAACAAACCCAGTGATGTCCCACAACTTTTACATGTAGTTACGGCAATGTAAATTTGAAGGATTAAACAAACGTAGAAGCTCTCAAGCTTGTTCACAAAAAATTGCGGGTTTATAAATTAGACTATTTTATCTTGGTTTGCTACTTCTTATTTTTGATAATTCGCGTAACATCTAATATGACCAGAATCTTTGGTTTTAGAGAACTCATACTTTGCACAAAAGACAAGATTATTCAAGTATTTTAATGAGATAGACTTGAATAGAGCAGAAAGGATCCACATGATTCGTATAGTCGAGTCCAACTTATATGGTATTATGTCATGGATCCTAGTCAAGATTTGGTTGTTTTGGATTCACAAACTGATATCTAGATGAACTATGTTTAATTGTAGGGCTCATAACTCAAATATTGAAAACGCCTAAAACCCCTTCTTTCCTGCCCAGAGTAAACCTGCATGTGATCTTAATTTCAAAGATGCAAATCTCTGTAGCCACTGTAATCCCAAAAGTGCCTTCATTCAGCACATTTTACCAGTTCACCTCTAACCCTGCTCAACACAATGTTCAAAACCCGAGCCACGGTCTCTCAGTACAAACACACATCAATCTTCCAGCTCCATGTGGTGTCAAAAGTTCCTCTACTGGCTTCTTGTCTGCCATTGAGAGAGCAATAGAGGAAGAAGAGTATAGAAAAGCCAGGGCTGAGGTAAACCGGCAAGGGATAAATATTGAAGGTTATTCAATTGAAGGACACTCGATTGGTGGGCACGAGACATGTGTTATTGTGCCACAACTAAAGGCTGCTTTTGATATTGGGAGATGCCCATCAAAGGCTGTTCATCAAAACTTCTTGTTTATCACTCACGCTCATCTTGACCACATTGTAAGGTTTCCTTCTATTTATAGTGTTTATCTGCATTGAGTAGTAGATGTACTCAGAAAGAGGAATTTAGTTTTAATTACGTGATAATCCATGGGCCTATGCACAACTCTTGGTATAAAAAGCACACTTCGTCCCATGGCTTGATTTGAACTTCGAAGCCAGCAGTGACTTTTGCCGTATCTTCTAATTCAGGGTGGACTTCCTATGTATATTGCCACTCGTGGCTTGTACGGCTTGAAACCTCCGACAGTCTTCATACCTCCTTCCATAAAAGAAGATGTAGAGAAGTTGCTTGATGTTCATAGATCAATGAGTCAGGTGGATCTGAACTTGGATCTGATTGCTTTGGATGTAGGTAAATATTCTGTTTTCTTTACATGGGTTTCTTCTCCATTTTGTTTTCCTATCTCCATGTGTAAATTGTTATTGGAAACTTTGCACTCAGGGGAAACATATGAAATGCGGAATGACCTGGTTGTAAGACCAGTTAGAACTCACCATGTTATTCCCAGCCAGGTTTGTCTGCAAATCAGCTCTTTTTCTCCCCGTATTTGAAATACCTCGAAACCTTTTATCTCAATTAAAATAAGGTGTGCAAAACTCGCTGAAATTTCCTTTTTCTGTAGAATAGGATTTAATGTCTTTAAAGCCCCTTGTTCCGATAGTCTTTGCAATACTCTAGGCTAATAAACATTATCAGCCTGCTTCACTGAATTTCGTGGCTTCATTAACCCATTGTCTTCCATCTTTAAATCCTTGTGTTTCACATGGCACTGTTTCACCAATGAAAAAGTTGTGCAGTTGAATTTATTTTTACTTCTTCTAGACTTGGATATGTTGAGTATCTTCCAAGATTTCAGACTCTGGTTAATGCCTACAACCTCGACCTACATGCGAAGGTGGTCATATTCAATTTATTGACTTATTATTTCTTTACTGCATTCTCCAGGGCTATGTGATATACTCAGTCAGAAAGAAGCTGAAGAAGCAATACATTCATCTACAGGGGAAACAAATAGAGAAACTGAAGAAATCGGGTGTTCAGGTTCATAACTTGTAACATAAGTTTTTGTGATATGAGTGGTAGCTCAAATAGTTTTCTTGTCTAATGAAAATGTTCATTTGTTAGATAACAGATAGTGTGTTGTGTCCTGAAGTAGCCTTCACAGGAGATACAGCATCAGACTTTTATCTTGATCCTCGCAGTGCTGATGCTTTGCGGGCAAAAGTTCTTATAACTGAGGTATAGCTGAATGAATAAACATATAAGTTAATTCTCATAACCAAGTTCAATCAGTGTCCTTTGTGCATTTCAGCATTCGAGTTATTGACATATTTTTGTCTCAAACTAATGCTTAATTGGTCTTGAAGTTCAGATGAATTATCTTGTAATAATCTCCTTTTAACTCCTTTACTGACCAATAGTGTAGGTATAGGTTACATATTAGTTTCCTTACATTGATCATTGAGGATAGATCCAAGCTGTAAGTGCTGCAGCTCTGCTGCTTATCTTGTTAACTTATAAGCTTGTATCTTGATTCCTTTAAAACCTTATTCGTTTTATATAATGATTATAGGCCTAAAAGGTAAGGCGAAATAGGAAACGAGAGCAAAGTGGCTTCTTATGTGCATCGTCAGAACATGAGTTCCGTGGTTTACCTTAATGTCCTTATAGTTCTAATGATTTCATTTTAATTTCCTCTTGTTTCTGTGCTATGGAGTTTAATCCGCTAAATTTTTTCCTTTTTAAATGGTGTATTAGAGGGGAAACATGTCAAGTTACTGCAATTCATGCATCAAGTATATATAATTTTTCACTCCAATAGATTGCGTGGCTGTGATTTACAGCCCTAGCATCTTAGGTTGTTAACTGATTAACCTACTATGTTCATCTCTGTTGGGAAATCTGTAAGCTTTCAAATACACAAACCTTGAGGTTGCAGCAGCAGCAAAAATGTAAATGATATCCAAAGGATGAAAGTCCATACCGGAAACAACCTCTCTACTCCCTCGGGGTAGGGGTAAGGTCTGCGTACACACTACCCTCCCCAGACCCCACTTGTGGGATTACATTGAGTTTATGGAACCATTCTGATGGAACAATTTCCTCACTTTATGGAACCATTCTGATGCAGCAGTTAGGATAAAGCTTTAATCTCATCTCTAAGATATCATTTCTGCTTTGACAGGCAACGTTCTTGGATGACAACTACGGAGTTGAGCATGCACGGGAGCATGGTCATACACATCTATATGAGGTATACTGGAGTCATTGAAATACCTACATAAGATTTACCATGATGCTAAATATAGCTCTTCTATCTTTGGCTCGAGCGACAAACTATACTCCCCTTTGACTATTGGAAGGTTTTTGACAACCGTAGTCAGTTAATTCTTCCAAATTTTGGAGTTGCAGATAATGGAGCATGCCCAATGGATACGGAACAAAACACTTGTTTTAACCCATTTTTCAGCACGCTACAATATTGAGGTTGTCAATGCAGTCTCAACATGGTTTTCAGTTTTATTTCTTCCTTATTTTCTCGCTTGGATAATGGGAAACCTGAATTCTCCTTAAAAATGGCTTATGTAGCATTTTTATTGATTACAGGACATTCGTCAAGGTGTATCAAAGTTGCAAACCCAGGTATCAGCCAAAGTGGTTGCCTTAACTGAGGGCTTCAAATCAATGCACTGATAGTCATTGCCTAGTTAGTGAAACTATGTACGTTTACTTCCAAAGGAGTAGTTATAGGTAGAATTTCGAACAATTGGGATTTGTAGAAAATCCTTAGTCTACACCCAGGGGGAGTGTTGTTTGGTTAGTTGTGAGAAATAGAGGTAATTCATGCTCTTTTACTTTGTACAAGT
Source organism: Nicotiana obtusifolia (assembly GCA_002018475.1). Classification (NCBI taxonomy): domain Eukaryota; kingdom Viridiplantae; phylum Streptophyta; class Magnoliopsida; order Solanales; family Solanaceae; genus Nicotiana; species Nicotiana obtusifolia. The sequence continues at coordinate 130,402 of MCJB01010221.1, read as the reverse complement.
TTCACCAAGCATCTATATTATTTTTGACTTGACCAAAATGTTTCACCTGCACATACATGTCTTGCATTCGTTGATTTAATACAAACATTTACTTGCTCAATTTGTGCATACAGTAATTAACCAAGGACAAATTAGTCACTCTCCTAGTTGGCTAGTTCTCTCTGCACACCATCCTCCTATATAAAATCATAGGAAAAAGAGAATAAAGTTTTAACACTCACTTTTTGTTTCAAACCATATGAATAATGGCTAATTTTTAAAATGTATTCTCTTGTAATTTCGATATAAGGAAAGTTACAACTTGTAACAATTTGTGCAGTTTTTTGAGTGTTTAAATTTAAATTCTTAAAAGAAGCATTATATTATTTGGTTTAACTCTGATAATTGGTTATAAATGGACTCTCTATAAGTAAATTACAAATTGGGACAGATTTCAACATTGGAACACTGCTTACAAAAGAAATTTAATTTTGCCCAAATTTTACATAGCTGGATAATGCGAAGTAGCTGATGTCAGGCTGATATATTCAGCGGGGAAATGCACAAACCATTCTTAGAGCTGTTATTCAGAGACTAGCCATCACTTACTGAAAATTTAAACTACAAATCTTAATTTCAGGATATTTATGTCCCGAAAAACTGAACTAAAAAATTGAAATTCAGGACATATTAGCTAGTTCCTAAATAGCAGCCCTATCGAGTGTCATTTCTACTATACTCAGTCGCCCATGGGCTGATTAGTACAGGCCTAAGGCCCATTTAGGGTAACCATAACACTGGACTGTAGTGTAGGCCCACACCTTACTGTTCGTGTTGTTAACTTTAAACTGAACGAGTCGTGCAAGTCTGACATACGCAGAGTTTTCTTGTTTCTGAAAAAAAGAAAAGGAAAAGAACGACTTTCCCATGTCATGCACAAGAAAACAGGTATGAATAAGTGTATAAAAATTTCTACATATTTGCAGAACAAAAGCAATTCATACAAAAGATGATCTGATCGTGTTTTACGTTGACATCCAAATGCACATAACCGTATCACGTATGTATTGTGAAACCATGGTGTGCGAAGGTGTTAAAATGAAATTAAAAAAAAAAAAAGAAGAGAACATTTTAGTTATTATTAGATGCGTTGCACTTCAAAACAGCAGTCCTTGTGTTATCTTATTTTAATGCTGTTTTCTCTTTGTAACAAACTTCAACACTGAATAAAATCAAATAAAAAGTAGTGTTAGAAGATCCTTCTTGTGACGGCTGACAGAAAAAGAGATTAACAGAATTCCCCTGCATTCATAAAAGTCAGGTTTTGCATTACTTCTTCAAACTAGAATAGACATCAGCATTTCATACTTCATCCTTCTTTCCTGTCTCCAAAGAAAACAGAGTCAGAACAATGGCAAAGCGCTACCACACAATCCGCGCCCAGAAATCAGGGAAAGAAAAGGAAAGAATGAAAAATGAAAAAGGAAGCTAATTACATTTGAAAATCAGCATGGCAGAATATGACCTACCATCACAGGTCACAGATGTACATACATATTCTCTCTTACCTCCAGCACGAGCGGTGGAAATGAAAGTAATTTGGATCTCTAGACCTGCTACAGAAACAGCTGATGGTAATTATAATGAGCAAAATACATAAAGTGAACAAACAATTTGTTGCAGCAGGATTACAGAAGCAGCAAACCTGCACCAGCAACGTTAAGTAATGATGAACCGTGTGTTCCTTAGTCCTTCTGGAGACCTCAAGCACGACTTTCGACCTCCCAAAACTACACATGTTATTCTCACTAAGAGCAGTGGAGCACCAATAAAGGATGAGTAATTGAGCGCAAAGATCACATTATAATTTGAAATCTCAGTTCGTAGTTAATTAAAAAGCTAGCAGTTAGGACCAATAGAAACTTGGAAGGAAACAATGTCTTGCTTGGGTGAAAAACAAGATTCGAAAGGAAAAAGGTTAACGTTGATATATCTCGGACAATACTACAGCAAGTGTCAATTAACAGTACACCTGCTATATTACATCTGTCAATGATTAGTTAGACAGATGTTGATTTAGAGCACAATGAGTCATTAAGAAATGATATTGGAAACAAGAATAACAGTTCAGGGATGTCACAAGAGATATACACTTTATGAGAGTAATCTCTACCATAGAACTAGCAACCAAAAACTCTTGTAAACCAATAGTTTGATTACAAACCTTAAAAGCGAGTGCCTTTGATTTACACTTTATCCACAACACCTTAAGATTTTTGTAAACTATGTTACCTATAGCTATCCAATTAAATGTAAATGTCTTTTCCTGCTATGTCCATACGAAAAAAAAGCCTATAACTCTTTATGTACCTACAGTCAATCTTCCACCATATTCTAGTACAAAATAAGTGCAACATGTAGTTGGAGGAGCCATAAACAGAGATACAGCATATTATAAGACCTTATACACAAATAGCTGTATTTGGATTGATTTAACTTTCTCGGCAAAAAACATGCCAATATCGAAGTTATCCTGACAAAACAGATCATGAAGCTTTACTGTAGCAACAACAAAAGCCATGAATTGTCTTATCTGTGGGACAGTTGTTGCAGGAGAGGAGCTGCAAATGCAAGCATCATTTTTGACTTTTGGAGGCAAAGGATGTATAGCAACCAACTGTTGCCCTGGAAAATTCACATGCTTATGAATAAAACACTTTGGAAAGAAATGCATATGCTCCCAACAAGAACACCAAAGAGGTTGGTAATTCAAATCCAGATATGTCAACATTATGAAAATACATCATACATTTGAGGTACTAACAATACAAAACTTAAATGTCCTCAGTTACATGCTTCAATTTTTACAACAGTAGAAACCAAAAAGAAATTACTTGCGCAAGATATCTGAAACTACAAAGTAAAGCATTTGACAAAAATGGAAGTTTACTTCTTTCCAAGAATATAAGGCTGATAACATAGTTACAATTGCTCAACTGTCTACAGCAATGGAAGTAAACAACCAATACAAAATTATAAATGAAAAACCTATTCTCATGCTTGTTACAATGTCATCCAAGGCAAAACAGGGATGAGATCCAACCATTGCAAAGAAAGGTGAAAGGATAAAAATCAACTGACATGAATACCAGTTCCAGCAGAAATTAAAGTCCTCAGCTCCGCTAAATGTTCATCATTTGAAATATGGAGTGAGATGCGAAGATTCGTTAACAATGCTTCTTGGTCCCAACTTAAGGGACCGGAAGCATACAATGCCTCCAAAGTGCAGCGATAAGCATGTAACTCCAAACTATGAATACTTGCTGCTATTTTCTCTGGTGAAGAAAGAGGGTGTCTTTCCTCCTTATCTGCTGAATTTCGAAAAGACTCTGCATCACTGCAAAGAAGTTCAGTTCCTTGGCAATAAACTTCTACTCGGGAAAAGTTAGAAAATTTATCGTTGATACTACAACTACCAACAGAACAGGCCTCGCAATGAGAATCACTAGCTTCTGTACTTCTGGTAAGGAAATAGCCAACTGAACCACTTCTTTTGGTTTGCCTCAATGCACAATATCTGTCAGATGCATCGTTCAATGAATTAGACACATACTTTTCATCCGTTCTATTCTCTTTGCACTTAGCACTAACATTGACCTGTCCCTTTAAGGCAGCTGTCACCACTCTCTGTCTCTTAAAAGCTCTCTCGGTTGCCTCTAAATCCTGAATGTTTCTAGAGGTTTCAGTTTTAGTGAGGGCAACAAGGGATGCACTATTCATCAATAACGAAGAGCTAATATGAGACTTCCGCAATTCAGTACACTCCTGAGCAGCTAAATGATCATCCCCAAGAAATTTATTCCTCGCGCTAAGAGACAGGACCTTGCTCACCTTTTTAGAAGGTATTACAGCAGAAAGTTGATCAGGTCTCCGACACAGTCCAGATCCCTATAAGAAGAAACAAAAATGTAGTCAACAAACACATCATTAGAGATCAGCTATTTTCAACTCGGACTAAAACAAAAAGATGACTTTGAACAACCAAAGAATGAAGAAATAACGATAAAGGATAAGTGGAACTCAAAATAGAAAACGGAAAAATCCTCAAACAATAAAGCGAAAAAAAGTGAAATAAAAATGAGAGTTCTATTTGACTCCACAACCAAGGAGATTGGAAAAAAAGAGATGAATGCTAACCAAACAAAATCATAATGAAAATGAAATGAATTGGGAGGAGAGAACAGCATTAGGCTTGGGGAAAGGGAGAGGAAGGGAGACTATAAACTCACTTTCTCAATCAAGTCCAGTTCCTCATCTTGCCAATTTTGTAGCACACTGGTGTTTGATCTGTGCACGCAAAGCTCCTTCAGGCATCCAGTCTGGCGTACCAAATAGTAGTCTCTATCCAGAACCTTCACAATTGTGGCAGTTCTCCAAGAAGATTCATCAAATACCTCCACAACTTGACCAATTTCCTGATTATCCGAACCCTCCACACATGGTGTACAAGATCTGATATCCTTCCTCGACACCCTCTCAATCCTTCCCTTGCTTTCCATGCTAGGAGAGTAATCGTACCTTACAGAGTACGTATGCCCATTACCAGAGAGAATCTCTGCACGACGCCACAATGCAGGTGACTTCTTCATGTTTATTACCTCCACTTTGCTTCCCCTTTTAAATCTCATGATTTGTATAACTCAGCTCAAACCCGAAAACCTGATTATTACAAAACCACATTATAACTACAACATATTAGTTGCTAGTACACAACCATAACGAGATCCAAAACTTCAAATCAAAACTTAATAGTTTGATAATATGCCTTGTAATAAATCTACAGAGATATTATATCAAAATTCAAAAGCATATTATCATCAGTAAATTTTAATATTTACATTAAAGGACATAAAAAATTAACGAGTACTTTTTTCAGATGGTATTAATAGTTTATTGATTCAAGGACTGAGTAGATGATCTCACACACACACAAAAAAAATCTTTAAACTATTGCAAGCTGAAAAATCTAAAAAAACCACCAATTCCATAAATGTTGAAGTACCTAAATAAAAATCATAAAAATTATAACAAAATATATTCTTTTGATCAGTAAAATAAAATTTTATATAGAAAACTAGCTTAGGCACTGAGCAGAATATACATATAAAACTGAAAAAAGAAATTTCTGAAAACAACAAAAAATCTGAAAAGGAAAAATAAAACCCAACAAATGAATTGCAAGAAATGATCACAACATCCAAACAAATTAAAACAAAAATTGAAGGCAAATGATAAGACAATTAGGGATTAAAAAAATCGAAAATAGGGATCAAATTATGGACCTTTTTTTTGAAATTGAAGAAATTTTCCGGCTTATGAAGTCGTTGATCGTAAATTGAATTGTTCCCTTGAGGAATCAAACGAGTTTTTCGGATTTGAGTAAATTGTAATTTGTGTTCTAGGGTTTGGTTTTGGGGAAAAAAATATTTAAGAATTTATTCAAAATATATATTACGTAGAAAGGGTATTATTGGAAAATAATAGGATGGTTTGGTTCAAAAACTCGATCCACCAGAAAAATTAAGGACCCATCATCCAATGCACTTTTTCCTTATTTATTACGAATAATTTTAATATACAAATAGGATTATTCTCCTTTTTTATTTTATTTATTATATATTTCCCATCGAATGTTCAGTATTCGTATCGGGGTTCCGACTAATTTGGATTCTAGTCGAGTAAGGCATATTAATTTTTTTTTTCATTTCAGAACTCAAACCAAAACCTTTTATTAAGAGCGGAGACTTCTATCCACTGGGGCACAACCAATGAAAAAGTTACGGGTTCATCTGAACCAGTAACTTCAGCTTAGACCTTATATGTGTTAAAAATTCAGTTAAATAAGTGCAAAAATAGATTTTGAATCAGTAAATTAGACGTCAAGTGGTAGAATTCTGAATTTGAGCCCATAAAATTCAAATATTGAATCCTGGATCCGTCTGTCTATCCATCTCTCCAATCTTGATGTTATGTTCTTTTTTTATTTTTTTTATTTTTATTTTAATGCCAGCATAAGTCTGTACTTATTTTTTATAACCAAAAGAAAATTACTTTTTAAATCGTATTAAGTGTTTAAATAACCATAAAAGTTTATAATGTTATCTTACAATTAAGTGTTTAGATAACCATAATAGTTCATAATGTTATCTTACAGTAATGGAAGTTGACAAATAAGACAATCTTTAAGTGATGTTTAGTGACAGTTGTGTGTAATAAATAATGAGAATTGTTTTTATTGTTAGTAGGTCCAAATAGAAGTTGTAATGAAAAAAGAACATTAGTTATTGCATCAGTTACATCACAGATTTATAGCAAAATGTTTAATAAATACATAAAATTTAGGAGTGCCATTATTCAGTGTTAATTAAGGTTTGGCAATATAAAATATTAATTTTCTGCTCCAGGGTTTTATAGTACGTTGACTCATTTGGGTTTCCAATTCGCAGACTCTCGATTTTCTTGGTACAAAATGTCAAAAATTAAATTAAAATGCTGGATTATACCCTTACTTTTTTTTTGGTTGGAAGGAAAATTTTATTTCAATCAGTTTTTCAATGTACAAGGCCTGCTCTTTTTGACTCAAGTAGTAAGTCTCAAAACTAACCAAAACAAGAAGCTATACAACCATACTGTTGCCTAACCAAGAACCACATGTGGATTGTGGTTTTTTCATTATCCTAAGTTGCTAGAACTCCAAACTAGGATAACTATTTAAAGTATTCAATAGAGGTCTCCATCTATATTTTTGTTGACCTGTTATATGCACTTGAAGTGTAATGTCTTTTGCTCTATTGATAGCTTCCATTTTTTGGTTTTGAAATCTTCTGTTATTTCTTTCCATCCAGATATGATACACCACAGCTATAAATACAACCCTTAGGATTATTTTTCTTGGATTCCTGTTATTGACATTGGTTGATAGCCAATTTAATTCAGACTCGCAGCTAGTGATGCTCCTTTGGTACCTTAGCCATACCAGCATTCCCTTCCATATGCTTTTCGAGCTGACAATCAAAGAATAGATGAGCATGTGTTTCTTCAGTATCCCTGTCACACAGCACGCATGACTGGGGCATCTGGATATCCCATCTTACGAGTCTGTCAACAGTAGCTACTCTCTGATGAACAACCATCCATAGTATGAACTGATATTTAAGCAGACTTCCATTCAACATGATCAGTGATTTTCTTGGAACTTTGGGATAACATGGCATAGTAGAGATGTAGGCCTTTTTTATGCTGAATCTTCCATCAAACACAAATGAATCAATCACTGTTAGATTAGAAGCCCACCATTCTTTAGCAGAGAAAATTTTTCTCAATAACCAACTGGCCTGTTTTGGTATTGTCATGGTAGCAATATCTTTGTGCTTTATGTAGTGACTGTGGATTCAAAGAATCCATAGTTTATCTTTCTTTGCAGTAATGGCCCATAGGAGCTTGGTCAATGCAGCATTGTTCCATAGTACATAGTTGATGATGTTTAGACCACCAGCAGCTCTTTGGCTTGCAAAGAGTTTCCCAAGCAATAGGAGCTCTATTAGTGTTGTCATGTACTCCGGCCTATAGGAACTTCCTACAAATGCTGTTAACTAGCTTAATGACCTTCTTCGGTATTAAGAATACCCGAGCCCGGTAGGCCTGCAACTCAAATATAACACTCTTAGTGAGTTGTAGTCTTCCAGCATAAGATAGAAATTTTGAAGTCCAGCTTCTAATTCTGAAGGCACCCCTGCTATATATAAGGAGCTCTTCTCCAGGTTTGCTTTAAGACCAGAGACAGCAGAAAAGTGCTCAAAGCTCCCATCATTAGTTTCATAGACACTTCATCTGTCCTACAACACATCAGTAGGTCATCAGCAAAATAAATGTGTAGAACTTGCAGCCTCGCACACTTGGGATGGAAGTTAAAATCAGGATTCTGTATGAGTGTCTTTAGGGACCTATTCAAGTATTCCATTGCCATAACAAACAAGTAAGGAGATATCGGATTTCCTTTGTCTTAACCCTTTTTTTGGCTCTAAATATGTTAGTCAGGCCACCATTAAGCAACAGTGTATAACTAACAGTTGTTACACACTCCATTATCAGGGACACCATTTTGTAGGGAATCCCAAATTCCAGTAGTATCATCTTCAAGAAACTCCATTCTACAGAGTCGTTTGCTTTCCTGATATCAACCTTGATCATGCATCTGGGTAATACTGCTTTTTGGGTATATTCTTTGATCAACTCATGTGCCATTATAACATTGTCAAGTATATTCTTGCCTTCTATGAAAGCAGACTGAGAAGGTCCTACCAAGAGATCAACAATTAGTTTTGAGTCTAGCTGTTAGTACCTTAGCAATGAATTTATATAGTGTGGAGCAGCAGATAATTGGCCTAAATTCCTTGACATAAGTTGGGTTCTGAATTTTGGGTATCAAGGTGACTGTAGTGCAATTTATTTCTTTCAAAAGCTTTCCTGTTTCAAAGAATTACATCACATCCTCTGTGACCTCCTTTTCAATAATTGGCCAGAATTCTCTGAAAAATTCAGCAGGGTACCCATCAATGTCTGGTGCCTTGTCACTAGGGAGAGACTGCACAACTTGAGAAATTTCCTCAGGTGTTACAGGTTTTAAGAGTCGTTGTTGCTGATTGAGAGTTAGACATGAACATTTTCTAGCTATATTGATATCAATACCAGGCAATTCATTTGCTGCTTCCCCCAATAGATGTTGAAAGAACTGAATGAACTCCTACTGTCTCAAATTATCGGTCATGTTTCTCTTTTACATGTCTCTTAAGAAAATATTAATTAGAAGGAGTTTTGGACTATTTTACCATTATTTATGGCTTAAGATATAATATCTCTTCATCGAATATTTAAGCTATTATGTGCTATCTCCATCAAAATGAAAAAAAATAATTAATTTTATCTGGAACTTCTAAAATGACATATAATTTGAAACAACTATTATTAAAAATTACGACAGATAATTTGAGACGAAGGGAGTAATTTTTAGTAAATTTGCCATGGAAAAACTTTTTCTGATTGATCGATTTTGTAAAATGATTTGTTAATGCAATAATATGACCATTTGTAACTGCAAATTTAAGGTAACCATACTTCGTAATCTGAAACAATCAATTAAAAGCCCAAAATAGGCAGAAACTAAATACTGAATCGAACCATACTTCTTGATATCGTAATCGATTCAATTATTAATTTGCTTATTTACACCCATAAATCAAATCGAATTAACTCAAAGATCGAGCTAATGCACACTCCTACAAATTCCTCTTACAAAGTTATGTTTTTGATTCAGAAAAGTCATATTAAATTGAAACTGAAACTGAAACTGTTAGGAAAGTACCACGTTGACATCATATTTAGTACTTCAAAAAATCCCATAGCGAAAAATAAATTCTATCTACGAAAAGAATCTTGAAAATAATTCTAATAGAATATCTTAGCGTTTTCTCTTAGCATTGTTATTATCATTGTTCAAACCAAGTACTTCAACAATATGCTTTTTTCTGTTGGATTGGATAATGGGATAATGAAATGTACTACTTCAACAACTTATAGGTTTAACATTATAATGAAGTAACTCGATGGGTTTAGCCAACGAGGGATTTAAGGCCCGGTGATCCGTTATCACTATATTTATTTTTGGATTGTGTTGAAAGTTTATGTACTCTCTTAAAAAATGCTGAAGAAGGGATTAAATTCGAGGCTTACGATTGGTTAGGAATGGATTTAGTGTATCCCGTTTACTTTTTGCCGATGATTCCTTAATTTTATTCACCTGATACAATGCTAGTACTATTCTAGATATATAAAGGTATGTAGAAAAATTTACCATTTATTTTAGTAAGAATACCATAGGGGTTAGAGAAAGAGGATGTTTTTTCAATATTGGGACAAAGCCAAGGAAATCAAATGGGTATGTACCTTGGATTACCTGCGGCAATAGGAAAATCTAAGAGAAAAAATGTTGAATTTTATTAAGGGTAGAGTGTGCGCTAAGATTAAGAATGGAATGGAGTGTTTCTAAGTCCAACCGAAAGAAAGATTACGTTAAAAATAGTATAAACGGTTGCATCTACATATATTTTATCTTGTTTTCAACTTCCGTAAGAATTATGTAATGAAATAATCTCAATATTATCGAACTTTTGGTGGAGTCAAGGGGATACAGCGAAAAAATTTACTTTGAGAAGTGGAATAAATTATGTGAGCCAAAATATAGAGGAGGCCTAAGTTTAGAGATATTAAGGCTTTTATTCAAGCAATGTTAGCTAAAATAGTTTGGAGAATTTTGATGAATCCGAATTTACTTTTTTCGGAGATTCTTCAAAGTAAATTCTTTTCTAATAACTCCTTCCTGAATACTAGAATTTCTTCATTAGCTTTTTGGATTTGGAGAAGTATTATTTGAGGTAGAGAATTACTAAAGAAGGGATTAAGATGGAGAAGTATAGTTAATGGTAACTTAGACTTAAAGAGTGACAAGGCTTATAAATTTAGAATCTCAAACTTGAAAGCTAGGAGAATTAAATAGACATACCTTGTGAAGATGATCTAAATACTATTTTGAGAATTTCTTTATCCATCATTACTTTTAGGGATAAAGTAATATAGCACTTCATCAAATCTGGTAATTATAAAGGTAGATCTAGTTGTCATACCACAAAAAAAAACATAGGCAAACAAGGTGGGAATGACAAAATATTGCTCAATCTAGTAGTTGTTCTTTCCCCAAAGTTTTTTGGGGACTTCTTCCGGGCTATGGGTAAAAACAAGTACAAACATTTTCTTAGAAAATGCGTGCTTAACTTTACATGTGAGTAATATTCTTCGAAAGAGAATGAATCAGGTTAATGGTGTGTGTAAAAGATATGATTTAGAAAATGAAATTGTAGAACATATGCTTTTTAATTGTTCCGACAACAACAACATACTCAGTATTATCTCACACCGTGGGATTTGGTGAGGGTAGTATATACGCAGACCTTACCCCTACCTTATGAGAATAGAGAGGCTGTTTCCAATAGGCCCTCGGCTCAGGAAAGCATAAACACCACATTAATAATGAAAATATAGACAAGAAGGGACAGTACCAACGTAACGACCCGACGTGTCGTTTTGAGTATTACAGTCCCGTTCCCCCATTTACTGTCAATTTATGCTTTACAGTTGTTATGTGACTTGCCGGGGTAATTGGTTCGGGTCCAGTGAGGTTTTGGTATGAATTGAGACACTTAGTCTCAAAGATGAAAACTTAAGTTGAAAAGGTTGACCGGATGTTGAATTATGTGTAAACGACCTCGGAATAGAGTTTTGATGATTCCAATAGCTCCGTATGGTAATTTTGGACGTAGAAACGTGTCCGGAAAATTATTTAGAAGTCCGTAGTTAAATTAGGCTTGAAATGGCTAAAATAGAAATTTAAATTTGGAAGTTTGACAGGGGAGTTGACTTTTTGATATCGAGGTCAGAATGCGATTCTGAAAATTGGAATAGGTCCATTATGTCATTTATGACTTGTGTGCAAAATTTGAGGTCAATCGGACTTGATTTGATAGGTTTCGGCATCGAATATAGAAGTTGAAATTTCTTAGTTTCATTAGGCTTCAATTGGAGTGTGATTCGTGTTTTTAGTGTTGTTTGACGTAATCTGAGGCATCTACTAAGTTCGTATGATATTTTTGGACTTGTTGGTATATTTGGTTGAGGTCTCGAGGGCCTCGGGTGGATTTCGGATGGTTAACGGAATTTAATTTGGATATTTCTAGAATGTTTCGACGTCGTTTCTTCAAGAATAAGTGGTATCACATTAAGCAAATGAGCTCCAAATTCAGTTTTGATTAAAGCATTAGATCCGTATTAAAATTTTGGAGCTATAGCAAAAAGAATCATCGAATTCGGACATCGTATGAGAGAGTTATGTCCAATTCCGTGTTGGGAAAGATTTCCCGTCCCGCCAGCGCCAAGGTAGCGTAGGACGCTAGCCTTGGCGCTAGTATTGTTTGGGATTCTGGAAAGAGCGCCACAGACAGCGCCCCATGCCACTTGTGGCGCTACAAATACAAGGGGCTCTACAAACTGGGTTTTTTTTGCCATTTTTGACATAAACAGAGTTGGGGAGCTCGATTTGGGCAATTTTCAGAGGCAACCTTCACAAATTGGACGGGGGTAAGTAATCTTAACTTGATTTGATCTGTTATTCATGAATCTAACACTATTCCAGCACCTATTTTGTGATTTGGGGGATTAGAATTGAAATTTTCCCAAAACTGATTTGAGGGTTTGAAGGCCGAATCGGAGTCGGAATTTAGTAATTTTTGTATGGTTGGATTCGTGGTTGAATGGACGTTCATATTTGTAACTTTTGTCGGGTTCCGTGACGTGGGCTCCACTGTTGATTTTTGAGTTGAATTTCGGATTTTTATTGTGAAATTTAGCATTTTCATATGGAATTGATTTCGCTACCTCGTGTTGATTGTATCGAATTATTTTGACTAAGATTCAAGGCGTTCAGAGGCCAAATCACGACGAAAAGGCTTATTGGAATAAAGAATTGCTCGGATTGAGGTAAGTAACAGTTCTAAATTTGGTCCTGAGGGTATGAAACTCCGGATTCTGTGATATGTGATTGGTTTTGAGGTAACACACATGCTAGGCGACGGGCTTGTGGGCGTGAATCGTAGGAATTGCGACTTGATAAATTCCATGGAACTGCGTGGTTGAATAATCTGTTAATATCCGTACATTTTCCACGTATTAGAGAAATCGAACTATAAATCATGTTTAAACCATGTGTTGACACTGTAGGGACCCACAAAGGTCGTGTACATGTTGAATTATCTGCTAAATTGTTGTTTTGTACTCAGTCACAGTTTTACTTGCACATTACATCTTAGTCTCTATTGTTCATTATTGATGCATCATATCATTGCTGTGGGCTACTTATCATGATTTCTGAGAGCCCGAGAGACTGAAGAGGTTGATGATTGAGCGAGGCCGAGGGCCTGATTGTGAGGATATTTATGGGATCGGGTTGCACTCCGCAACATGTTTCATTGATTATGCCATGATTGGCTTGTTATAGCGCTTGGGCTGAAGGAGCCCTTTCAGAGTCTGTACACCCCCCCCCCCCC
>MCJB01010221.1:80780-117192 GCA_002018475.1 Nicotiana obtusifolia | reverse complement strand
CCCCCCCCCCCCAGTTAGTATAGGTACCTATTGAGTGCGAGTGCTGGGTGCCTAGTGCTAAGTGATTAAGAGGAATGAGTGATTGTGAGAAAAGAGTAATTGTGAGGTTGGAATGAAAGGGAGGACTTAGTGATTGTTACTCTGAGAGGATGCATTGATTTCATTGTTGTTGCACTTCAGCTGTCATATATCACTGTTTTGGAAATGTCTGAGAGATATTATCGTCTGTTTTATTTGAGCTTGATATGAAATTACCGTGTGGGTCTTAAATGTTGAACTTGAAAGCATGCCTACCTTCTTATGTTGGAAATTACTGTAATTGGACTTAGCTGTGAAACTCGTAACTACTTTCAGTTCTTTATTTAGTATTGTTACTTACTGAGTTGGTTGTACTCATACTACACCATGCACTTCGTGTGTAGATCCAGGTGTTCCCGGACACAGTGGGTATTGATTTCTTCGCATAGTTGATCTTCTGGAGATTCCTCGGTAGCTGCCAGTGTTTTGCAGACCTTGTCTCTTCTTCTTTATCTTCTTGCTTATTGTATTTAGTCTCAGATTATTATAGACTGTGTTTTCCAGACTTGTAATATATAGATGCTTATGCACTTTGTGACACCCCGATAGTTGGGAATTCTGTGTTGAGTTTTGGGTTTCTATCCCTGTTTATGAGAATTTTGTTATGTAGACTACTCTAATTCATTCTATGTTTAAAATGTTGGGATTATTCCGTAATGTTGGCTTGCCTAGTACCACGATAGGCACCATCAAGAAAAGTTAGGATTTTGGGTCGTGACAAGTTGGTATCAGAGCCTAAGTTACATAGGTTTCACGAGTCATGAGAAGGTTTAGTAGAGTCTTGCAAATCGGTGCGGAGACGTTTGTACTTATATTCGAGAGGCTGCCGAAACCTTAGGAAATCTCACTTTCTTGTTCTATACGTGCGAAGTCTTCGTTGGCTGCAAAAACTAAATTTCTGTTATTCCATTCTCTCACAGATGGTGAGGACACGTACTACCGGATTGGACGGTCAGCCACTAGTGCCACCAGTTAGGGCCGCGAGAGACCGGGCTATGGTAGGGGCCGGAGCCGAGGTAGAGGTCTAGGTGTAGCTCATACAACAGTTGGAGCAGCACCTGTAGCACCACTAGTTGCTCCGGCTTAGGAGCAGAGTCCAGATATAGTTGAGCCGGCAAAACCAGCTCTGGCACCAGCTGTGGCTATTGTGATTCTAGGCCTTCAAGAGGCTTTAGCACAGATATTGACTGTTTGCACTGGCCTTACTCAGGTGGTTTCGGCTCAGGCCGCACCAGCCACTTCTCAGGCCGGGGGAGGTACTCATACCCCTGTCGCCCGTACTCTAGAGCAGGTAGTGTATGGACTTCAGATACTGGGGGCACTACCAGCCCAGTCGGTTGCAGTTGCTCAGGCCCAGGTGGTCCCAGTTATGGATGATGATGAGCAGAGGAGATTTGAGAGATTTGGGAGGCTTCAGCCTCCATCATTTAGTCGTGTTGAGTCAGAGGATGCTCAGGGTTTCTTGGATAAGTGGATTCTCCCTACGGCGGGTATTCTGGAGACCAGTGGGGTCACTACTTTTCAGTTCACTGGGGCTGCCTTCAGATGGTGGGAGGCTTATGAGAGACGCAGGCCGATCGGTGCAGCACCACTTACATGGCAGGAGTTCTCCGTTCTCTTCTTGGAGAAGTTCGTACCACAGTTTCGCAAGAAGGATCTGTGTAGACAGTTTGAGCAGTTACGTCCGGAGAGCATGTCTGTGACAGTATGAGATGAAGTTTTCTAAGTTGGCTTGTCACACATTTTGGTTGGTTCCCACTGATAGGGAGAGGATTAGGAGGTTCATTGATGGCCTCACATATCATCTCCAGTTGCTTATGACTAGGGAGAAGGTGTTTGGTGTTACTTTTGATGAGGTGGTTGACATTGCTCGGCAGATAGAGATGGTCCATAGCCAGGAGCGAGGAGAGAGGGAGGCTAAGAGGCCTTGTGGATCGGGTGGTTTCGACGGCGTTCCTTCTGGGTGTCAGTTATACCACGGCTGGGGTCATCCTTATAGGCACACTCAAACAGCTCGTCCAATTCACCGTGGTGCATCATCCAGCCATGGTTCATACAGTTCTCATCAGGGGCAGTCATCTCTCAGTGCCCTTCCAGCTCAGAGTTCATCCTGTGCTCCATTGGTTCAGGGTTCATCTATGCCGGGTCCTTCTAGTAGTTATCCCAGTGCCCGGGGCTCCCATCAGTCCCCACTACTAGCACCAGGGAGTTGCTTTGAGTGCAGGGAGTTTGGGCATATGTGGAGGTAGTGTCCTCGTCATCCGGGAGGTCCAGTGCAGCAGAGGAGTCAGGCTACGACTTCAGCACCATTTACTTCACCACCCGCCCAGCTAGCTCGGAGTGGGGCTCAGTCAGCTAGGGGTCTCCCAAGAGGGGGAGGCCGATCAGGTGGAGGCTAGGCCCGATTCTATGCTATTCCTGCCAGGACAGATGTTGTTTCTTCCGATGCAGTGATCACATGAATTGTCTCAGTGTGCCACAGGTATGCCTCTGTATTATTTGACCTTTGTTCCACTTATTGGTATGTGGCATCGCATTTTGTACGTTGCCTGAATATGCCCCGTGAGTCCTTAGTTTCACCTGTTTATGTGTCTATGCCGGTGGGCGATACTATTGCTGTGAATCGTGTATATCGGTCGTGTGTAGTGACTAATGGGTGATTGGAGACCAGTGTTGATCTTTTATTGGTTAGTATGGTCTATTTTGACGTGATTTTGGGTATGTTCCCATGTCATGCTATTTTAGACTGTCACGCTAAGACCGTGATGTTGGCAATGCCGCGGTTGCCAAGGATCAAATGGAGAGGTTCTCTAGATTTTGTTTCCAGTAGGGTAATTTCTCACTTAAGGGCCCAAAGGATGATTGGGGAGGGATGTTTGTCTTGTTGGGCCTTTGTGAGAGATGTTTATGCAGACACTCCTACCTATTGATTCTGTACCAGTAGTGCGAGACTTTTCAGATGTATTTCCTTCAGACTTGCCGGGTATGCCACCCGACAAGAATATTGATTTCGGTGTTGACTTGATGCAGGACACTTAGCCCATTTCTATTTCTCCGTATCGTATGGCACCAGCTGAGTTGAAGAAATTGAAAGAACAACTTCAGGAACTTCTTGATAAAGGGTTTATTAGGTCTAATGTGTCGCCTTGGGGTGCACTAGTTCTGTTTGTGAAAAAGAAGGACGGTACTATACGGATGTGCATCGACTACAGGTTGTTGAACAAAGTTACAATCAATAACAAGTATCCTTTGCCATGCATTGATGATTTATTTGACCAGCTTCAGGGAGCAAGGGTGTTCTCCAAAATTGATTTGAGATTTGGGTATCACCAGTTGAAAATTCGGGATTCGGATATTCTAAAGATGGCATTCAGGACTCATTATAGTCACTATGAATTTCTCGTGATATCTTTTGGGCTGACCAACGCTTCAACAACATTTATGCACTTGATGAATAGTGTATTTCAGTCGTATCTTGAGTTGTTTGTCGTAGAATTTATTGATGATATCCTGGTGTACTCACGTAGCAAGGAGGAACATGCACAATATTTGAGCATTGTATTACAGAGGCTGAGGGAGGAGAAACTTTATGCCAAATTCTCTAAGTGTGATTTCTGGCTTAGTTCAGTGACATTCTTAGGACACATAGTGTTCAGTGAAGGAATCAAGGTGGATTCGAAGAAAATAGAGGCAGTTCAGAGTTGGCCCAGGCCATCTTCAGCTACGGAGATTCAGAGTTTTCTCGGCTTGGCCGGTTATTATCGTCTATTCATGGAGGGTTTCTCGTCTATTGCATCGCCCTTGACTAAACTGACCTAGAAAGGTGCTCTATTCACGTGGTCAGACGGGTGTGAAGAGAGCTTTCAGAAGCTCAATACTGCCTTGACCACATCTCCAATTCTTGTTTTGCCTTCAGCATCAGGTTTTTATATTGTGTATTATGATGCTTCTCGGATCGGTATTGGATGTGTCTTGATGCAGGAGGGTAGAGTGATTACTTATGCTTTAATTCAGTTGAATCCCCATGAGAAGAACTACCCTGTCCATGATTTGGAGTTAGCTGCCATCGTTCATACATTGAAGATTTGGAGGAACTATCTCTAAGGTTTCATGTGAGGTATTTACGAATCATCGGAGTCTACAACACTTATTCAAATAGAAGGATCTAAATTTGAGGCAGCGGAGATGGTTGGAGCTGCTAAAGGACTATGATATTACTATTCTGTATCATCCCGGAAAGGCCAATTTGGTGGCCGATGCTTTGAGTAGAAAGGTGGTGAGTATGGGTAGCCTTGCTTTTATTCCTTTTGGTGAAAGGCCTCTTGCGGTTGATGTTCAGACCTTGGCTGATCAGTTCGTGAGATTAAATGTTTCGGAGCCCAGTCGAGTTCTAGCTTTTGTAGTTTCTTGGTCTTCCTTATATAAACGCATCAGAAGCGCCAGTATGATGATCCCCATTTGCTTGTCCTGAAGGACACAGTTCAGCATGGTGGTGACAAAGATGTTACTATTGGAGATGATGGGATGTTAAGGGTGCAGAGTCGGATTTGTGTACCAAATGTAGATAGGCTGCGTGAATTGATTCTTGAAGAAGCCCACAGTTTGTGGTATTCCATTCATCTGGGTGCCACTAAGATGTACCAGGACTTGAGGCAGCACTATTGGTGGAGAGGAATGAAGAAAGATATAGTGGGGTTTGTTACTCGGTGTTTAAATTGTCAGCAGGTGAAGTACGAGCATTAGAGACCGGACGGGTTACTTCATAGAATTGAAATTTCGGAGTGGAAGTGGGAGTGTATAATCATGGACTTCGTAGTTGGACTCCCACAAACTTTAAGGAAGCTTGATGCTGTTTGGATAGTTGTAGATCGGTTGACCAAGTCCGCGCATTTTATTCCAGTTGGTACTACTTATTCTTTAGAGCGGTTGGCTGAGATTTATATCTGCGAGATTGTTCGCCTACATGGTGTGCCAGTGTCCATAATTTCAAATCAGGGTATGCAGTTTACATCACAATTTTGGAGAGCAGTGCAGCGAGAATTAGGCACACAGGTTCAGTCGAGTACAACATTTCACCCTTAGACGGACTGACAGTCCGAGCGCACTACTCAAATATTGCAAGATATGTTACGCGCTTGTGTTATAGATTTAGGGGGTTCTTGGGATCAGTTTCTGCCACTGGTAGAGTTTTCTTACAATAATAGCTACCAATCGAGCATTCAGATGGCTCTGTATGAGGCTTTATATGGGAGACGGTGTTGGTCTCCGGTGGGTTGGTTTGAGCCAGGTGAGGCTGGGCTATAGAGTAGTGATCTAGTTCAGGATGCTTTGGAAAAGGTTAAATTAATTTAGGAACGAATTCGCACAGCGCAGTCTGCACAGAAGAGATATGCCGACCGAAAGGTTCGCGATGTTGCTTACATGGTATGAGAGAAGGTACTACTCCGAGTTTCGCCTGTGAAGGGTGTTATGAGATTCGGGAAGAAGAGTAAGTTGAGTCCTAGGTATATTGGACCTTTTGAAATACTTAAGAAGATTGGAGAGGTGGCTTATGAACTTGCTTTGCCATCTAGTCTATCGAGTGTTCATCCAGTGTTTCATGTATCTATGCTCCGAAAGTATGTCGGAGATCCGTCTCATGTTTTATATTTCAGTACGGTTCAGTTGGTTGGTAATTTGACTTATGATGTGGAGTCGGTGGCCATCTTGGACCGGCAGGTTCGAAAGTTGAGATCAAAGAACATAACTTCAGTGAAAGTGCAGTGGAGAGGTCAGCCAGTTGGATAAGCTACTTGGGACACTGAGTGGGAGATGCGGAGCAAATATCCACACCTATTTGAGACTCCAGGTATAATTCTAAACTTGTTCGAGGATGAATGTTTGTTTATGAGGGGGACAATGTAACGACCCGACCGATTGTTTTGATTATTACAGCTCCGTTCCCCCATTTACTGTTCAATTTGTGCTTTACAGTTGTTATGTAACTTGCCGGGATAATTGGTTTGGGTCCGGTGAGGTTTCGGAATGATTTGAGACACTTAGTCTCAATGATGAAAACTTAAGTTGAAAAGGTTGACCGGATGTTGAATTATGTGCAAATGACCCCGGAATAGAGTTTTATGATTCCAATAGCTCCGTATGATGATTTTGGATGCAGGAGCACGTCCTGAAAATTATTTGAAAGTCCATAGTTAAAGTAGGCTTGAAATGGCTAAAATAGAAAATTAAGTTTGGAAGTCTGACGGGGTTGTTGACTTTTTGATATCGGGGTCGGAAATTGGAATAGGTCCATTATATCATTTATGACTTGTGTGCAAAATTTGAGGTGAATCGGACTTGATTTGATAGGTTGCGACAATGAATATAGAAGTTGGAATTTCTTAGTTTCATTAGGCTTGAATTGGGGTGTGATTCGTGTTTTTAGTTTTGTTTGATGTGATTTGAGGCATCGACTAAGTTCGTATGATGTTTTAGGACTTGTTGGTATATTTGGTTGAGGTCCCGAGGGCCTTAGGTGGATTTCAGATGGTTAACGGAATTTAATTTGCATATTTCTAAAATGTTTCGACGTCATTTTTTCATGAATAAGTAGTATCACATTAAGCAAATGAGCTCTAAATTCAGTTTTGATTGAAGCAGTAGATCCATATTGAAATCTTGGAGCCATAACAAAAAGAATCGTCGAATTCGGACATTGTATGAGAGAGTTATGCCCATTTCTTTGTCGGGAAAGATTTTCCGTCGCTGCCAGCGCCCAAGGTAGCATGGGAAGCTAGCCCTGGCTTTGGGATTTGTTTGGGATTCTGGAAAGAGTACCACAGGCAGTGCCCCACGTCACCTATGGCGCTGCAATCACAAGGGGCTCTATAAACAGGTTTTTTTTTTTTGCCATTTTTGACATAAACAGAGTTGGGGAGCTCGGTTTGGGCGATTTTCAGAGGCAAACTTCACAAATTGGACGGGGGTCAGTAATCTTAACTTGATTTGGTCTGTTATTCATAAATTTAACACTATTTCCAGCACTTATTTTGTGATTTGGGGGATTAAAATTTTTTTTCCAAAATTGATTTGAGGGTTTGAAGGCCGAACCAGAGTCGGAATTTAGTAATTTTTGTATGGTTGGACTCGTGGTTGAATGTGCGTTCATATTTTGTAACTTTTATCGAGTTTTGAGATGTGCGCCCCTCTGTTGATTTTGAGTTGAATTTCGGATTTTTATTGTGAAATTTAGCATTTTCATATGGAGTTAATTCCTATACCTCGTGTTGATTGTATCGAATTATTTTGACTAAGATTCGAAGCGTTCAGAGGCCGAATCGCGAGGAAAAGGCTTATTGGAATAAAGAATTGCTCGGATTGAGGTAAGTAACAGTTCTAAAAATTTGGTCCTGAGGGTATGAAACCCCGAATTCTGTGATATATGATTGGTTTTGAGGTGACACACATGCTAGGTGACGGGCGTGTGGGCGTGCACCATAGGAATTGTGACTTGATAAATTTCATGGAACTGCGTGGTTGAATAATCTGTTGATATTCGTACATTTTTCACGTATTAGAGAAATCGAACTATAAATCATGTTTAAACCATGTGTTGACACTATAGGGACCCATAGGGGTCGTGTACATGTTGAATTATCTGCTAATTTGTTGTTTTGTACTCAATCACAATTTTACTTGCACATTACATCTCAGTCTCTATCGTTCATTATTAATGCATCGAACGCCTTCACATTCATGCTTCCCATCCATATCTCATGCGGGCCTTTGCCCAGTCTTTTTCAAAGTAGTCAGTGGGCATATGTTCAGGCTCAAACCCCCATCTATCAGACCCTGCGATGAACTTGTCTTTAAATTACACAGTGATGTGTAACGCTTTGTTGTGACTCAACCCTTCTGGTGGTAGCTCATCTTTGTAGAAATTAACTTTTTCACTCTCCAGTACCTGTCCTACCATATTGTCCATCTCTCCACTAGTGATACCGGCAGGCATATAGGCTTCACTTAATACCTTTATCAAGGCATTTTTGTGTGCATTTGAATTTCGCAACAGTGATAAGACAGATATCTTGGCGGGAGCCTTGTTCAAGTGATCCACAACAGAGTATTTCCATGCCTGTACCTTCCTCCAAAGATCATCCGCGCTTGTTTCCACGACGGGTGCCTTAGGTATGGTCTCTTTTCTTGTTCCTCCAAAGATTATCAGGTGTATAAACTCTGCTAGTTATGGTCATTCCTTGCACATCACCTCTCTCTTCCATCTTGGCCTTCCCTTTTCTTCTCGACTCTGCCACATAATACCATGGGATGACATCAGACTTATAAGATGGTGTTAGAGCTACCATCACAGTGAAAGGCATAGCTTCCTCGACCTCAAACAGTGCCTGGGTTTGCACCACAATCGGCAAGAGGGTGACAAGAGATGTTTTCGGAGTATCCCTCTCCCGAATAAGTCCGATAAATCCCTCCTGATCCCATTCCTCATCAATTTCTATCACATTCACTTCTTCGTCTCTGTGATCAGGAAGAGAGTTATTACAGACATTTGGCATGACCTCTTTTGCTTGTATAACTTTGGTGTCGATCAGCGTGTGAATCTTGTTCTTTAACATGTGGCATTCTTCAATGGTATGACCCTTCATGCCTGAATGATAGGCACAAGTTTTGTTGGTGTTAACCCACAGGAATGGGGGTGACGTAACTAGCGGCCGTTAGCCTCTCATACAATTGGGCTATGGGTTTTGCGATTGGGGTATATTGTCTAGGAGCTCTATAGTCAAAGTTTGGTCGTGTATTTAGGTAGTTTTGGCGGATGGGAGGAGGTGAATGGTAATATGCAGGTTGGATATTATATATATGGTAGGTGGTGGCAGGGTATTGGTATTTTGGAGGTGAGGGTTGATATGTGGGTGGAGGTTTTTGGTATGTGAAGAGAGACTTAGGGCCTTGGGCTACCATCATGGCACCCACTTCTTTCTTCTTCGAGATACCTCCTGATTGCAAGGCTTTGTTGGTGGCTTGCAGTGCCTCGAAATTGGTCACCATCTGCTCTTGATTCCTTCTTCTATCCTTTCCCTTAAATTGATGATATCTAAAAACTTGTGATTCTCAACAACCATCAATCTTTTGTAGTACTGTGGATCTTGAGCTCTAACAAAGAATTTATTCATTTTTTCTTCTTCAAGTGGCGGCCTCACCTTAGCGACCTCTGATCTCCGACGAGTAGCATACTCACGAAAGGTTTCTGTCGGCTTCTTCTTGAGGTTCTGGATATAGAAACTGTCTAGTGCCGTCTCTTTATTAAACCTGAATCTGTCAATCAAATCTGACGCCATGCTCACCCAATTCGCCCATTTATTCGGATTCTAGCTAATATACCAAGATAGTGCGTCTCCTGTAAGACTTCGCATGAACAATTTCATGCGGATTTGCTCATTATTATCCACTTCCACAAGCTTGTCACAGTAGGTTCCCAGATGCACCTTAGGATCATTAGTGCCATCAAACATCTCAAACTTGGGAGGTTTGTAATCCTCCGGCAATTCTACATCTGGCTGGATACACAAGTCTTCGTAGTTTAAACATTCAACACCCTTTTTCCCTTCAAAACTCTAGACTCCCCCTTCAGTTTCTTGAGTTCCTCTGCCATGTTAATGAGCAGGTCCTTCTCGGTCAGCTTAGGTATGTATAGGGTTTGTTGCGGGGTATGGGGTAAAGTTTCCACGTATATCGGGTTGCGTTGGTGTACTCTTGGGATTTGGGTATATGGGTAATCATTGATCGATGTTTGGGGATCAAAGTGAGTTGTGGTGCATTTTGAAGGGTGTGATAAGTGGTGGTTTACGGATACTGGGTTGGGTAATGGTGGTGTTGTTGAGGGGTTTGCACTGATGGCGGGTTAAGGTTTTGAGGAGGTGCGAGATTGTGATACTTGTGCGTCATGGGAGGATTTTTTGGAGCTATGGGTGGTGGATTTTGGTTTTGTGTGTTTTGCGGTGGTGTTTGGTTCTACTGGTTGATGTACGGAACATTTAGAGTAAGGGAGAGGTTTGCTAGATTTTGGACCTACTCAACCTCACCCTACAACTCCAAGATTTTCTGTTCCAAACGTAGGATCAACTCATTCTATCCTGGCGTACTTCTTCCGTCCAAGGTTTCAACATTCTCTGCCATGGTAGCATTGTCTTTTCAGTTACCACTTAGATCATCCATCTTCCCTTTGCCTTTGCTTTTCGGTTCGCTAGGTGGAGGACCTATGGATCTGGTGTGGTAGTTTGATGATGATAGAATGCATTAACCAACCTTTGGGAATGGGAGTAATCAAAATAAAGAAAAAGAAAAAGGTAACGAAGTCAGTAAGATGAAGTAAAAGAATGTTTGCAATATTTAAGCATGTATGACATAAGGTCATGCAATAATTCACGTCCTGTTTTGGAGATCTCATTGTGCCTGAGGTAGGCCTAAGTGACTTAGACTTGGAGAATATTCATGCCAACGTTTGCCTCATTCCATTAATGCGAAAATAAGCCAATCAATCTTTCACTAAATAAAAAATAACAATTATAAAGTCACTAATCGCATTAAACCTTATTACATTGAAATCTAATCTAATCTTGAAAGCAGTAAAGAACATTATCTTCTTGTCTACTTGGTCCCCGAAGGACCTTCTCCATCCTTGGCTCTTTTGACTCCATCAAGCACATTCCCCAGATCCCGCATGTCAAGTAGCAAGTAAGCCTTTGCCAGCTTCCCTCCTTCATCATCGTCTATGCTTTGACAATCTCAAAGCCTCTTTCTCATCTTTCCCTCCAGTTCCATCAATCCTTTCTCTAGATACTATAACCTCTCGGTCGACTTGTTGGCAATCCCTTCCATTCTCTGATCGCCTCCATGTTCACTTTATATTGTTCTAGATGCTTAGCTTTAGATTCAAACACTCTTTTGCGTAGCGTCTTGTACGTCACCTGTGCCTCAGCCACCTCATCTATGATCCTATCTTTCAGATTGACCCTCGGTTTGACGTCCCCGGCTATTTCATGTTCTGACCATGAGAGATAGTAGTATGTATGACCGCCGTGACCTGTCTGGCTCAATAGTCTCTCCCTCCACGATGAGCTTTTGGTTCTACATGTGATGGGCTTCAAATTTGAATGGAATGACATCTCCTTTGAAGTATGCTTTATACTGAACCATGTTGGAAACCTAAGGTACGACTTGTTTTCAGCTAGCCTCATTACCCTTGTAGGAGCGTAAGGGTAGATGCCTCACAACCCGATCAGTATTAAGTGAGTGGTTCTGTTGGACCTGATGATGAACTCACTACTAGGAACATCTAATGCACTTGTCGTCTGTCAGATTGTTCAAGAAATGTACCCAGCCTACAACATTTCCAGGCTTTGCAAACTTGTCTGGAATGAATGTCATATTATTTGGATGATGACTGCTTATGTAGTCATTCAATGGCTTGCGTAGAAGCTCCCTACGATAGTCACCCCTCTGAAAGTGTTCCAGCAGCCAAACTTGTAGCAAAAGATTACAACCATCAAAGTTTCCGGACTCATGCTTGCACCGACCCAGAGCACGGTGCGTCTCAGCTAAGATCATCGGGATGATGGTGTATTTTTGTCCCTCTATACCCACCGTTAAGGTCCCGGCGACCATGGCTAAGCGAGTATGAATCATTCCCCCTTGTATTAGAAAGATCAAGTATGATGTTGAAAGAATGCTTTATGCCAAAAAATAGTAACACGTTGCCAAATATTTGCATGATGAAAGTGCATAAAAATAGTAAATACTATGAACAGGAGAAAGCAAAGAAAAAAGGAAAGAGAAAAGAGAGAATTCAATTTAACTTCACGAAAATATGTGAGAACGTAATTAAACAAAACAAATAGGGAGATAGAACGGGAGAGACTTGGTATAGCAGTCTTAATCAAGATGAAGGAAATAGGGAGGGGACGTAAATGTCATAGAAGTTTAAGCAAATAAAGAAAATAGGAAGGGGATGTACATGTCATAACAACTTAAACAAATAAGGGAAATAAGGGAGGGGATGCACATGTCATCAAGTAATCCATTAATCCATATAAGTCAACTTCATCATGGTAAGAGCCAAGGTGTAAATCCCCAGTAGAGTCGCTATGCTGTCGCGCCCCGTTTTCTCTCAAAAACGTGTTTCGACATATGATAACCCTTTTAAATGGGTGTTAAAAGAGAAGAGTCGCCACCTAACGGTTTTTAAGGTGCGTTAGGTCGCCTATTTTCAAATAACTCTATTTGATTAATCTACGTCACTAAGATCGGGTAAGGGCTCAAATTACCTCAAAGAGAAGGTGTTAGGTACGCTTCGAGGTCCACAACTTTGGATCTCGCCGAAGTTTATACTATGTGGGATTATCAGATTATAATTGTCATAAGTGATCATAGAAGTAAGGGAAGACAAGGAATTTAAAGGTTCTATGAAATGAAAAGAAATTCGTGCAAGATTATAAATAATCAGTATATTACGAGGTACAACTTAATTATTCAACGACTAATTGCATACAATAACATATAAGGGGAAGGGGGTCCTAAATTTTTTAGCCTAACCGTGCAACGTAAATAATACTTCGCAACTCCCGTAGGGTAATAGTTGCTCATATTATTCAGGGGTCACAAACTATTATCTCCTCCTACCCGATTACTATCTTAGAGTTGTTTTACCTAAAGCGCTCTAGTTCAATTTTAAACTGCATCCTATGCGTGCAATACCCGTCTCATGCCTATGGTCCAGGAGGCTTTGGACCTACTACTTGGGTGGTTCTAGACTTTATTTAGGGTGCTCAAAATGATAAAACTAGGCGCA
Source organism: Nicotiana obtusifolia (assembly GCA_002018475.1). Taxonomy (NCBI): domain Eukaryota; kingdom Viridiplantae; phylum Streptophyta; class Magnoliopsida; order Solanales; family Solanaceae; genus Nicotiana; species Nicotiana obtusifolia. The sequence continues at coordinate 104,273 of MCJB01010221.1, read as the reverse complement.
CATTCAAAACAGGTAGGCCTGCACATAATAGCATTTATAGGCACCAGTTAGCCTCCATACATAAGCACAAATGCACGTGAAACAGTTTCTCGACTATGCAGTAAGCGGTTGTAGACAGGTTTGGATTCGAAATGCACTGGATTTGTCTAAGACCTATAGACATGGTTTCTATGTGATTGAATGTCTTAACAAAATCTCGTAGAAAGTACCTCTAGCAAAATTATCAAAGCTGCTGATTATAATCCTTATTAGAGGCCTATAGGCATGACCTCTAGGTGATTTTCGCTTGGGCAGTGATACCATTGAAAGCTCAGAATTATCCGTCTTTGATCCTATATGCATGCTCTTTAAACATTTGGTATTTGAACATGTACTCGTTTTGTTTATCCTTATAGGCATGTTTTCTAGGCGGGCAATGTGATAAGAATAGCACAACTGCAGTTTAATTAATTAATTAAGGTCCTACAGACATTTAATCTAGATAAGTATCAATAGAAGCAAGTCTTAGTTACTTAACACGACCCTATAGCCATGATATCTAACAACACATATCAATAGAGCAAATTGAGCAAATAACTAATAATGTTTGAATACTATAGGCATGTTATCTAATAGCGTATAGAAGTGGAGCATGTGAACAAGTGAAACACTTAGATTCTTATAGGCATGTTTTCTAACAGTGTACAGATATAGGACATGTTGAGCAAGTGAAGCGCTTGGGTTTCTATAGGCATGCTTTCTATCAGTGTATAAAAATAGAGCATGTCAAACAAGATAGCAAATAAAGCATTTAGACCTTATAGGCATATTTTCTACCCATCCATGCGAGAATTAGAGTACCCGACCCCCTTTACTAAATTTCCCCATTATTCAACTTTACAAGTTATTACAGACCACATTGAATAATTACAGGCTCAATTACAAAAATAGAATAACCCACTAACACATATGGGCCTTCAAATAGGCTTAAACTTTACGCTGGCAGCAGACCCAAACTCCAGGTGTTGACAATGTACTTCAGACCCCCAATACCAAAAGCAGGCCCAACAGACTAGGCCCAAAAAATTGGAGTAACTATCTAGTTTAACTGTTGTTACTAACAAGCAATAAATACACACCAAATGGCTTACAACATTATGAAATTAGCTCAAAATAACAATAGGCACTTTAAAAATAATCAAGACTTGATCACAAGGAATATGACAGCAAAAGTTTAGGGCTAACATTCTTCGGAACTGATCCGGAACTAAGTAAAAGTTTATATATAGGAGCCTTAGCATGAAACATCTAGGATAGAATGTGATTAAGGGATATTCCAAGTAAAATTTCACAGGAGAGGTACTTAACATGAAAGCCTAAAACAAGGTTTGGATAGGAACTAGCTCAGAGTAGATAAGAAGTAGCAATTCATACAGGGAAATTTCAACATGAAGATCTACAGGAAAACATGGTCAGACTGATCCTACACTCGAAAAAGAATCCTTATAGGAGAGATTAGTATGAAACTCAAGACAAACACATCATGATCCAATTTTAGTAACAAGTAACAATTACCACAAGTAAAGGTTCAGTATGAAAAAAAAAAACAGATGTAGTTTAGGACTAATTCAGAGGAACTGACAGGTAGCAATGCATACATGAAGGACTTAGCATGAAACTGTTAAAGTAAAACACATTCGAATAAATTCTGGGTAGATATCAATCTCCACAAAATTGTCCCAAAAATCTAAAGTAGGGCATGAATATGAACTCATAACAGGTAAAAAATACAAAATTCAGGGGTATCATTAGCATAAAAAATCAAGCAAAACCTGAGAAGTCCAGAAACTATTCGAGTCAAATGCACATTGTTAGAGTACACTACATATATTAAAGCCTATCAAGTTTGATACTAGAGAACATGGAATTGCAGAACATCATGAAGACAACAAAATTACAGTAAAGCATACAACAATACAATATTGGGGTTTCACAAATAACAAAGAACTTAGGTCATGCTTGTCTATAAAAGTTCACACAATGTTGCCACGCAGAAGACACTTACATGAATAAGTAGAGGAGTGAAAATTAAGGATGTAAAGGGTCAAGAACACTAACCCGTTGCAAAGATAAACGAGCAAAAGAGTGAGAAACTTCGAATCTCATTAGTGACAGCAATTGAAAGAGAACTGTGAGAACACCAATTCCTAGTGCGTCATAGTTCACAGTAGCTTCAGAGAGCCCCGAGCAATGCTCACATTAGGGAGGTCGATAAAGAAGATTTCAGTGGCCTTGGCTTTAAGTCGGCCAAGAGATTAAGCCTCAGAGTAGTATAAGACAAGTGAGAGTGAGAGAATAGTAGTAGTTTCAATGATCGTTAAGCCTTAGAAGGGGAACAGGAAAGGCGATTTATATAGTAGTAAAGATCGACACACAAATAAGGAAATACAGTCAATCGAACACAAATAAGGAAAGAGAAGCATGCAAAATCACTCAGAAGCAATTTAGGAGAAAATCGTGTAAACCGTAGTTCAAAAGGGGAACACAAATAGTCAAAAAATCTCACTAAATCGGACATATATGTCCTGGTAGTGAGTGTATGCACACGAAATATCGTCCAAATCTCAAAAGGTGAAGTTGATTCCTGTTGATTCGGAGACTGGTATTTGTCAAAAATTAGACAAGTACTAAGTAACACCATAGTCTTGTAAGTAATAACGAGGTAACGCGTGAAAGGTAAGTAAATGTTAGAAGGAATCCATGATTTGATCAGATTTGGAGAAGACTAGGGAAGATGGCTAGGGTTTTTGAAGGAGGGAGAAGGAGAGATGAGAGAAAATAGAGGCGGCTGGGCGGGGGATTTATCTCTAGTGTTTGGGGCGAGGGTTATAAAGAAAAGGGAAGGGCTGTTGTGGGTCGTTGATCATTTAAGATCAACGGTAAGGATTAATAGAGAAGCGGCGCCGGTCGTAAGGCGGGTCGCGATCGCGTTAGATGAATGTAGTTGTTTGGTTTGGGCTGCTGAAGAGTAAAATGAATGGGCCAGATGCCTTGGGCCTATTTTGGTCCGAATATTAGCCCTTCATTGGGCTATAAAATTACATATACGAAAATTGTTTGAAATAATTTATAAATAATAAAAATATTACTTATGCAATAAAAATAATTGAAAATAGTAGCTTAACGTTTTAAAAATATAAAAATGCTATTTTAATGTAAATCATGTAATTATGTATAGAATATAGGCTATTATTGCAAAATTATGTGAATAGCTCAAAATACAAATGTAATTATATGAAATGAAATAAAAATGTTATAAAACATATATTTGGGTATAAATAATAAATTTGGATGATTAAGTCATCACGAAAATAATTTGAAAGGGTAATTAATAGATATTTGAACAACTTAAAAGCAAGGAAAATCACTTTTTAGCTTTACAAATTATTAAATTTATAGAAAATACTTATAGGACTCTTGTAAATTGAGTGATGACGTAAAATAATATTTGAAAGTATAAATAATATTTTATAGAATATAAGGGCAAAGTTGGGTATCAACAGCTGCCCCTTTTTACCAGGGAATGATGAAAGAGTTGCCAGGTAAAGAAAATGATGACCAATTTTGTCCGAAATGAGGGAGGATGATGTGTTTTTTGAAAAATGGGGGCCGAACCCTGGTTCCTCAGTGCCTACATACCCCTGGTATTATGGGAATCAAGTCGTGTGTAGTTCTGTGTAAGGCCCCGTAAAATTTTGCCAAGAAATTTAAGGTTTCGTGGTGTTGAGGTAGGCTTACGTGTTTGAACTCGGACTTTTGGGTTGAAGAATGCATTGAGTAGATGAAAAGTTTTGAAACAGAAGAAGGAAATTCTGCAGTCAGTTTCGCGATCACAGAACCATTTTGCGGGCCACATAATGGTTGCAGACTTGAGCAGGGAGTTATTGAATTTTGAAAGTTGTTTTGCGCCCATTCTGCGGCCGCATAAGTGATCTGCGGACCGCAGAACAGTCGCAAACCTGACCAGTCTAGCCCAGATTTCTGAGGACCATTTTGCAGTCCAGTTTGAGGGCCGCATACCTGTTTTGCGGTCAGTTATGCGACCGCATACCTGATTTCAGAGGGTCCATTTTCCTATTTTATAACCCAATACCATTTTGATAAATAGCCTTTGGGGTTTATTTTTGGACGATTATCTGATGGTTTTAGAGAGAGGTAAGGGCATTTTAGAGAGAGAAGGAGGAAACCAAACATCTTAATCATTCAATCTTGCACCAACCTTCAAGAATCAAGGAAGTCAATCACTAGAGTATCATGTATCCGGATTGTTATTGCTAGAAGTGCTGGGACGTTGTAGTAACTTAAGGAAAGCTCAAACAAGGTATGTTGGCTAAACTTCTCTCCTAGAATTGAATCCCATTATGTTCTTGTAAGTCCCGAGTTATCCATTATAAATTAACTATTTCGAATAAGCTTTGTGTTGAAAGGTATATGTTCAAAATGTGTTCCGGATGCTCTTATCATATGATGTTATCCTTCAGAAATGTGTTCAAAGCATGAGTTGGGTATAAAAATGTTATGACTCCAAGTAGTGTTTCAAGTGAAGGCTATTATGCCAAATTGTGTTAGAAGTCTCAATGTGCATAAGACTCTTAATTGCTCATAGGTGTACTAAAAGTCGTGATTAGGGATTCCTTGTTGTCGATAATCTATAAAGATGCTTGAAACTGAAAGTAGTGAGTTGGGGATATAAAGTGTGGACACCGTGCAAGAATGAAAATTATACTTGTGGCTAATAGCGCCAATGAAATGGCTTGATGTGTGAAACATTATGAAATGAGCCTTGATTCGACTATTCAAAATTGACTATGAAAATAGAATTATCCAAAAGCTTATGTACTCAATTCATGTCCAAATATGGTTGTTCTAACTAATGCTATGCTTGGTAGGTAGTTCCAATATGTGTTGAGTTCTTACATACTCATGAGTTGAAATTGTGTATTGCCTTTTTGGGAAAATATATTTCACGATTATTCTATATGATGATGTTATGATGATAATCCTTGAAAGTAAAGAGATGAAAGTACGGAATATGATAGTGCCATGAAAGAAGAATAATATGTACGGCCAAGGGAGCCAATGAAATAATGATGTTATAAGTAGATGAGAGTAATTGTGAAGTGATATATGGTGTGAAAGGTTATGAAATGAACATATTTGTACTTATGTTTCCAATGTGTTATAAGCTCCTATGCCCTCATGAGAAGAGGCTATGGTGTTCCTAAATGTTTTAAATGTTCTTAATGTTCTATGATCACCCATGAAAAGTACAAGTAAGTGATAGTATGAACATGAAATGCGGGCGTTTGCCAAAATGAGAATTATGAGGCGTTGTATGTCCCAATGGTTTCAATTATAGTAAGTATGATTCTAAATTAATAAATTCAAATGACTTCAATGTTAAGTCCCCAAGAATCATGAACTTAGCTAATGACCTCAAGATGACAAGTGAGTGAATAACGAGAAGAAAGGGAAATGTCCTATGCTAAATGATGATGAACCTTAAGAAAAGTAATTGGGCTCATGTGCCATTGAAATTGACTTACTTATTCCCCATGCTTGTGCTAATGTAATGAGCTATTTTTTCCATCATGAGCATGAATGTAATGTTAATCATGTCGCTTTAAGTTCATATATGGTATTGTGATATACCTCCACCCGCATATATTGGGGTGAAGCGATAGGGCCTCTTTGTGTAGAGATTGTGGTATTGTGATACACCTCCACCCGCATATATTGGGGTGAGGCGGTAGGGCCGCTTTGTGTAGAGATTGTGGTACACCTCCACCCGCATATATTGAGGTGAGGCTGTAGGGCCGCTTTGTGTAGAGATTGTGGTATTGTGACACACCTCCACCCGCATATATTGAGGTGAGGCGGCAGGGCCGCTTTGTGTAGAGATTGTGGCATTGTGGCACACCTCTACTTGCATATATTGGGGTGAGGTGGCAGGGCCGCGTTGTGTAGAGATTGTGGTATCGTGATACAACTCCACCCGCATATGTCGAGGTGAGGCAGGGCCGCTTTGTGTGAAGGTGGTTATAGAGGATCCCCGACTTAAAATCTATAAATATTATTGGAAGCTTTTAATAAATTTGCTTCACTTTAACGGCTGTCTAAGCCCTTTTATTATTACCATGATTCATCATATTCATGTTGTATTTCCAAGTCCTTGAACATGTGTATTGTGTAAGCAAACACTGTGAACAGTCTTTGAAACAAACAGGTGTAATTGTGTAATTAAACACTGTGAACGGTCTATGAAACGCGCAAGTGTATTGTGTGAGTAAACACTATGAACGGTCTATGAAATGCACAGGTGTATTGTGTAAGTAAACAATATGATCAGTCTATGAAATGCACAGGTGTAATGTGTAAGTAAAAAATGTGATCGGTCTATGAAATGCACAGGTTAAACGTATAGGTGTAAGATAAGAGAGGGATATTGACGGTCTAGTTAGATGCATTGTTAACACAGACAAGTGCCACTTCCATTGGCCTTGTTTGTACATGTTGTTTCAATTACCTTATAATATGTATTCCACGCATAGTCATATGGCACAGTTAATCCTAAAAGAAGTTTAAAATGATGTAAGCATAACGAGACTTGAAATGTGAATATATGGGATGTTTCGTAGTTTTTGATGTACTCCATATGCCTCTTATTTGAGTTATCATAATTTCATATATTGTTCTATTTGCCTAACATGCGAGTACTATTCCACATGTACTCACGTCCCTTTTACTGGGGGCGCTGCATCTTTTAATGGATGCATGTATACTTCTATAGGATGATATTGATCTTTGATATGGATCTTCTTCCCAGCAGATTATGGTGAGCCCGCTATCGTTCCAGTGTGTATTCGAGTCTAGTTGGTTTATGTACTTAGGTATCTATTGTCATAGAAGCTCCATGTACACTGTGGGTCATGTAATTAAAGATTTGAGTTTTGTCATGTCTTTATGTTCACAGTATTTGTGAGGCTACACACCCATCATGAGAAAGATTGTAGGCCATTGAGCTAAAGGTACTCAATTTAAAAGTCATGATCTAACGGTGTATTGATGAATCATGAATGAGTAATGATGAGAGGTTAATGTAAATTAGGCTTGCTCGACTGTGCTTACTCGGTTGAGCGCCGGTTGCGCTCCTCGAGTTCGAGGCGTGACATTCGTGATCTAACGACGAACAAAACCGATAGAATTTTTATAAGAGCGATCGTGTGCTTCGGAAAAGTATATATTAGATAGGATAGTGTCATGAGTAATAGATAATTTCTGTTGGAGATATGAACGCGAATTTGAATGTTACAGATATTTTAGGTAAACGTTTGGGTGATTACGGGATAAAGAAAACAATTTGCTGATTATCAGTTACATTTGAGATAATCAAGGGATGTGAACTTGTGAAGGGAAACAGAAGCGAGAATTGCTCACCTTTGTTGAACGTTTACCTCCCAAGTTACCTGCAAAGATTAAAACACGATGTGCACAAATATATGGGGTTATTGTGAAAATTTAAACATGATGCAAATTCCCTTCGGACTGTGAGAGTTGTCTTTGGATTATGAGGATGATATTCTTAGACCATGACGCACTGGGCCATGAAGCATATGATAAAGGATTCACATGCCATGAGATGGTGTCCTCGGGCCATGAGGATAGTGCCTCTGGACTATGACACCTTTGAATAATGGTATGCAGTATCAAGAGATCCTCAGGCCATGGCATGATGTATTCGGGTTATGAGGGTGATGCCTTGAGACTATGACGCCTTCGGACAATGTGGCAATGTTCAGCCCATGAAATGAAAAGATGTGGTGATATCGATCATTTGATAGAGGGAACAAGTGATGCTTAATCATATGCGAGGAAGAAATAAGGCAGCGCTTAGTCTTGTATGTGATGAGGGCAGTGCTTAGCCCTATGCAGAGAAAGAAAGCATTTAGCCTTATGCAATAATGGAGGCGGTGCTTAGCCTCATGCAAATGCAATAGAGACAGTGCTTAGTCTCATACAAATGAAGGTAGTGCTTAGCCTTATGCGTTAGTGGAGGCAATGCTTAGCCTCATGCAATGTAATAGAGACAGCACTTAGTCTCATGCAAGGAAAGGTGGTGCTTAGCCATATGCGATAATGGAGGCAATAATTAGCCTCATGCGTTGTGATGGAAACAGTGTTTAGTCATGCAAGGAAAGGCAGCGTGAAGCTTTATGCAATAATGGAGGCAACGCTTAGCCTCATGCAATGTGATGGAGACATTGCTTAGTCTCATGTAAAGAAAGGTAGCATTTAGCCTTATGCAATAGTGGAGGCAATGCTTAGCCTCATGCAATATAATGGAGAGAGTGCTTAGTCTCATGCAAGGAAAGGCAGCGTTTAGCCTTATGTGATATTGGAGGCAATGCTTAGCCTTATGCAATGTAATGGAGAAAATGTTTAGTCTCATGCAGAGAAAGGCAGTGCTTATCCTTATGCAATAGTGGAGGCAATGCTTATCCTCATGTAATGTAATGGAGACAGTGCCTAGTCTCATGCAAAGGAAAGGCAGTGCTTAGCCTCATGCTTGTCATGTCCGTTATGGCTGCATTCAAAGGAAAATCGTAAGGTTTGGGGGAAAGGTTGGTCCGTGCCTTTGATTCATCATTTAGCCTTTGCTCCTTGTCTTTATTCCTTGTTCGAGTCACCTTAGTTAACATCTGGCTACCACAGAAAAAAGAAAATTTCGAAAATATGCATTTGTGGTAAATCATTTGTGAAAAATACAGTTGTTCAAAATATGTGATGATGCATAAAAAAAATTACTTTTTCGGATCAGATATTGTGATATGTTTTGAGACATTGCAACCTATGCAACTTGGAATTTTGAGGACCCTCCTCAAAACTCTGTCCCAGTTTAAATACACACTTCCGGCAATACAATTCCTGGCGATCTTCGACGTAATGAGATTGACAAAACTAGAAATCTTGTCCTAGCTCCTGACCGTAGAGGAGAATAAGGATTTTATTATGATGTGACCGAACCCACAGGGCTTCCTACGTATCCCCTCTTATACGGGAATCAGGTCAAGCGTAGTTCAGGTTACATCAAAGAGAAAGTGCACACATAATCTTAAACATAATATCTCTTGACTGCGTCCGAATTGATAGGTTTTGGCCATATTTCTCCATCCTTCTTTGCAAGTATAAGGACTCCTCCTGTCAGTAATCGGTGAACCATGTAAGGGCCTTGCCAGTTAGGTGAGAATTTCCCTTTTGCTTCATCCTCATGGGAGAATCCATTTCAATATTAATTGCCCTAGTGTGAATTGCCTCGGCTCCATTCATCTACGGCCTGTATGCTGTAGAATTTCGGTGCTTGATCTTCAATGCTTCACACATGGATTTCATCGAATCATTTCTAAAGTTGACGGCGTTGTCAGTAATGATTGACTTAGGCACGATCTCGGACGAAATCCGCTATGACCCTCTTAGTCATAACCTTATATGAAACGACTTTAACCTATTTTGTGAAGTAATCTATAGCTACCAAATGAACCTGTGTCCATTTGAAGCAGCGGGTTCAATTGGACCGATGACATCCATGTCACAAGCAGAGAAAGGCCAGGGGTGAACTCGTTGCATTGAGTTCATTGGGTGGCACACATATCATATTAGTATGTACCTAGCATTGGTGGCACATTTGAACATATTTGATGCAGTCTGTCTCCATAGTCATCCAGAATTACAATGCCCTTAATATCTTCTTGGCAAAAACAAACCCGTTCATGTGAGGTCTTCAAGTTCCGACGTGTATTTCTTCGAGCAATCTAGAAGTCTCCTTGGCATCGACAGATTGTAGCAATCCCAAGTCCGATCTCCAGGTATTCCACTTTCTCCATGTATTCCTTGATATCGTGGAACCATGGATTTCCGTCAAACTCCTCCTTAACATGAGTACAATAATCTGGCTGCTTATGAATCTCTATCGGTATAGGACCAATGGAATTCTTGTCCAGATGTTGTATCATGGAAGACAAGGTAGGCAATGCATCAGTGAACTCGTTATGAACCCTCTTGGACGTGTTTGAATTCTATCTTTGTGAACCTCTTGATCAGATCTTGCACACAATATAGGTATGGCAATATTTTAGTGTTCTTGGTAACCCATTCTCCTAGTACTTGGTATACCAATAAATCTGAATCTCTAATTACCAGTAACTCCTGAACATTCATGTCAATGGCCAATCTACGTCCCAAGATGCAAGCCTCATATTCTGCCATATTGTTGGTGCATGGGAACCTGAGCTTTGCGGATGTTAGATAATGTTGACCGGTTTGTGATACTAAAACAACTCTGATGCCCACTCCCTTGAAGTTTGCTGCTCCATCGAAAAACATCCTCCAACCGTCATATGTTTCGGCGATGTCTTCACCAACAAACAACACTTCCTCATCGGGAAAATACATCTTCAATGGTTCGTATTCTCCATCTACGGGGTTCAATGCCAAGTGATCGACCAATTGTTGCCCCTTGATCGCTTTTTGAGTCATATAGATGATGTCGAACTCACTTAGCAATATTTGCCACTTTGCTAACTTACCCTAGGCATGGGTTTCTGAAAGATGTATTTTAGCGGATCCATCCTTGATATGAAATATGTAGTATATGCACAGAAATAACATCTCAACTTCTGGGCTATCCATGTCAAAGCACAATAGGTGCGCTCCAGCAAAGAGTACCGGGCCTCATAAGGTGTGAACTTCTTACTCAGATAATATATCGCCTGCTCTTTTCTCCTGGTTTCATTATGTTGCCCCGACACAGATAGGTACAGCAGCAACAGTCTTCTTGGCTCTGGGGGACCAATATGGGTGGTTTAGACAAGTACTCCTTGATTTTGTCAAATGCCTTATGACATTCTTCGGTCCAGCTTATTGCAGCATCTTTCCTTAACATTTTGAAGATCGGTTCACATATTACTGTTGATTGTGCTATAAAACGGCTGATGTAATTGAGGCATCCTAGAAAACTTATCACATTATTCTTTTGCGCTAGCAAGTCCTGAATAGCTTTAATTTTGACGGGTCTAGATCAATACCGCGGCGACTGACGAGAAACCCAGCAACTTCCCAGTAGGGACTCCAAAATTGCATTTTGCAGAATTCAACTTCAAATTAAATTTTTGAAGCCGGTCAAAAATCTTCCTCAAGTCTGCTATGTGATCCAAACTTCTCTTAGATTTGATGATAACATCATCCATGTACACTTCTATTTTTTTGTGTATCATATCGTTGAAAAGAGTAGTCATGGCACTCATGTAGGTAGCTCTAGTGTTCTTCGAACCAAATGGCATCAGTTTGAAACAATATATCCCTCATGGCGTGATGAAGGTTGTCTTCTCGGTGTCTCCTTCGTCCATCCAAATTTGGTGATATCCTGCGAAGCAATCCACAAAGTATTGGAGTTCATGCTTGGCACAGTTGTCGATTAGTATGTGTATGTTGGGCAATGGGAAATCATCATTAGGAATTGCTCTATTCAGATCTCGATAGTCAACACACACTCTAACTTTCCCGTCCTTCTTTGGAACTGGCACAATGTTGGCTAGCCAGGTTGGATACTCGACCACTTGAAAGACCTTGGCTTTGATTTGCTTGGTAACCTCCTCCTTTATCTTCAAACTCATATCTGGCTTAAATTTTCTGAGCTTCTGCTTTAGCGACGGATACATGGGGTTGGTAGGGAGATTCTGAGCTACTATGGATGTTCTCAACCCAGTCATGTCGTCATATGACCATGAAAAAAAATATCCTCATACTCTTTTAGAAACCTGATGTACTCTTCTTTCTCTGACGGTGATAGATGAATTCTTATGCGAGTTTCCTTGGCTTTTTCAGAATTTCCTAAGTTAACTGCCTCAGTTTCTTCCAAATTAGAAGTTCTCAAAATTCTCTACCTCTTTGACAATTTCCTCAGGTATTATATCATCTTCCAAATCCTCCGAATCATTTTTCTTATGTTGCGTTGTCCCATTACATGTCACAATCGTAGGTTCATCAGGATATATAATAATTATGCTGAAAAAGAATATAGAAAGATAATAATAAATAAACAAAAAGCAATAATGTATTAATAAAACTTTAGAAATTATCAACAAGTACGATTCGTGTAATTTATTTTAAAACAAAATACTGAAAATGTCTTAAATGCCCAAAAATAATTTTAAAATAAATCATGCTAATTTTGCCAAGGCTACCTAGGTACTTGGCAAGCCCGGGATGGTGCAGCGGTCCAGTTCTTGAGAACGACTCCTTTTCCCACTGTTTGAATGGTAAGGTCTTCCACCTCCTCCTTCTCCTCTAAAATTGCACTGCAGTCCATATCTTTCTTGTCAAGAAATAGCTTTCTCATACCGACCAAAATCTCGTCTTTCTCAAATCCCCAAATCACATCATTCTGGCAGAATGTCTGGCGCAGTGGTGGTATGGGTTGCTCCAACAGATAGTAATCGGTGCACCTTGACATTATCCAATCATAGTATTCTTGCACAGTATATTCATACCCGAGACCTAAAGTTGTGCCATGATATTGTGGTCGTTTTGGTTCTCTAATCCCTTGAATCTTTCGGCCAAGTCCCTTGCCTGGTTCATATCCCAACCATATCAATACGCTTTCTATCTTATTTCTCCACCATCGAACCTTCTCAATCGTGTTTACCCGCTCAATGCGGTGGTATGTTTCTCCCCTAATTTCCTCATATTCTTAATAACTGGCACGGTCTGGTTGGTGTAGATAGGGTTGCTTCCATCTCCGTGAATAATTACCTCTTAATGATTCCACTTGAACATCACAACCTGGTGCAGAGTAGAAGCAACCGCCCCAGCTGCGTGTATCCATGGTCGCCCCAATAACAAGTTGTAGGTGGCAGATATGTCTAACACTTGCAATTAAATGTCAAACCAGGTCGGGCCCATTTGTAGATCAAGGTTGATTTCTCCGATAGTGGCTCTCTAAGACCCATTGAACACCTTCACATTCATGCTTCCAATCCCTATCTCATGCAGGCCTTTGCATAGTCTTTTCGGAGTAGTCGGCGGGCATATGTTATGGCTCGAATTCCCATCTATCAAGACCCTGACGATGAACTTGTCTTCAAATTGAACTATGATATGCAACGCTTTGTTGTGACTCAACCCTTCTGGCGGTAGCTTGTCTTCGTGGAAAGTAATTTTGTGACTCTCCAGTACCTATCCTACCATATTGGCCATCTCTCCACTAGTGATACCGGCAGGCACATAGGCTTCACTTAATACCTTCATCAAGGTATTCTTGTGTGCATCTGAATTTTGCATCAACGATAAGATGGATACCTTCCTCCAAAAATCATCAGGACTTGTCTCCAAGACCGGTGTCTTAGATGTGGTCTCTTTTCTTGTTCCTCCAAGATTCTCAGGTGTATAAGCTCTGCTAGTTCTGGTCTTTCCTTGCACAACACTTGTCTCTTCCATCTTGTCCTTCCCTTTTCTTCTCGCCTCTGCATGGGATGACATCTGACTTATAAGACGGTGTTGGAGCTACCATTACAGTGAAAGGCGTAGCTACTTCGACCTCAAATGGTGCCTAGGTTTGCACCACAATCAGCCAGAGGGGGACAAAAGATGTTTTAGGAGCATCCCCCCTCCCGAATAAGTAAGATGTTTTAGGAGCATCCCCCCTCCCGAATAAGTTCAATGGATCCTTCCTAATCCCATTTATCATCAGTTTCTATCACATTCACTCTCTCGCCCCTGTGATCAGGAAGAGGGTTATTACAGACATTTGGCATAACCTCTTTTGCTTGTATAACTTTGGTGTCGATCAGTGTCTGAATCTTGTCCTTCAACATACGGCATTCTTCAATAGTATGACCCTTCATCCTTGAATGATAGGCACAAGTTTTGTTGCGGCCTCTGATCTCCAACGAGTAGCATACTCGCGGAAGGTTTGTATTGGCTTCTTCTTGAGGTTCTGGATATAGAAAATGTCTGATGCCGTCTTTGATTAAACCTAAATCTGTCTATGAAATCTGATTCCATGCTCACCCAATTCGTCCACTTCTTCGGATTCTGGCTGATATACCAATATAGTGCATCTCCTGTAAGACTCCGCATGAACAGTTTCATGCGAATTTGCTCATTCGTACCGACTCCCACAAGCTTGTCACAATAGGTTCTCAGATTTTCCTTAAGATCACTAGTGCCATCAAACATCTCAAACTTGGAAGGTTTAACCCTCCGACAGTTTTACATCTATCTAGATACACAAATCTTCGTAGTTTAAACCTTCAACACCCTTTCTGCGTTCAACACTCTATACTCTCCTCGCAGTTTCTTGAGTTCCTCTGCCATGTTCGAATGAGCAGGTCCTTCTCTGTTGGCCCAGGTATGTATAGGGTTTGTTGCGGGGTATGGAGTAAGGTTTTCACGAATATCGAGTTGCCTTGGTGTGCTCCTACCCTATGGGTATATGGTTGATCATTGATCGTAGTTTAGGGATCGGGGGGTGAGTTGTGGTGTGTTTTGAGGGGTGTGATAAGTGGTGGTTTGCAGATACTGGTTTGGGTGATGGTGGTGTTGTTAAGGGGTTTGCATTGGTGGCGGGTTAAGGTTTTGAGGAGGTGAAGGATTGTGATAATGGTGCATTATGGGAGGATTTTGTGGAGCTTTGGGTGTTGGATTTTGGTTTTGTGTGTTTTGCGGTGGTGTTTGGTTCTAGGTGGTTATGTTTTTTGTTGGTTGATGTCAGGAACTTTTAGAGTAAGGGAGAGGTTTGCGAGATTTCGGACCTTCTCAAGCTCACCTAGTAACTCCAAGATTTTATGTTCCAAACGTAGGACCAACCCATTCTGTCCTGCGTACTTCTTCCGTCCGAGGATCAATCTAAACCAACCCATCATATTATGTATTATATCATCCATCTTCTCTTTTCCTTTACCTTTGCTTTTCGGGTCGCTAGGTGGAGGAGGAGGTGGAGGACCTGTGGATCTGGTATGGTATGCTGATGATGCCATAATGCACGAACCAACCTTTTAGAATGGGAGTAATCAAAAAAAAGAAGAAGCAAAAGGTAACCATGTCAGTAAGATGAAGTAAAAGAGTGTTTGCAATATTAAAGCATGTATCACATAAGGTCATACAATAATTCGCGTCCTAATTGGGGGACCTCATTGTACCTGAGGTAGGCCTAAGCGAAACATAGATTTGGAGAAGATTCATGCCAACGTTTGCCTGATTCCATTAATGCGAAAATAAGCCAAATCAATCTTTTACTAAATCGAAAATAACAATTATAAAGTCACTAACGACATTAAGCCTTATTACATTGAAATCTGATCTAATCTAGAAAGCAGTAAAGAATATTATCTTCTAGTCTACTTGGTCCCCGAAGGACTTTCTCCATGCTTGGCTCTTTTGACTCCATCAATCACATTCCCCCGATCGCGCATGTCAAGTAGCAAGTAAGCCTCTTGCCAGCTTCCCTCCTTCATCATCGTCCATGCCTTGACAATCCCAAAGCCTCTTTCTCATCTTCCCCTCTAGTTCCATCAATCCTTGCTCTAGATAATCTAACCTCTCTGTCGACTTATTGGCAATCTCCTTCAATTCTCTGATCACCTCTATGTTCACTTTATGTTTTTCCAGATGCTTAGCTTCAAATTCGAACACTCTTTTGCGTTGCCTCTTGTACTTCACCTGTGCCTCAGTCACCTCATCTATGATCATATCTTTCAGATTGACCCCTGGTCCCCGGCTATGTCGTCTTCCAACCATGAGAGATAGTAGTATATATGACCGGCGTGATACTTGTCTGACTCAATAGTCTTTCCCTCCACGATGATCTTTTGGTTCCACATATATTGGGATTTAAATTTGAATGGAATGACATCTCCTTTGAAGTCTTCTTTATAATAAGCCATGTGTGAAACCCGAGGTATGACTTGTTTCCTTCTAGCTTGCCTCATCACCCTTATATGAGCATAAAGATAGATGCCTCGTAGCCCGATGAGTACTAAGTGATTGATTCAAGTGGACCTGATGATGAACTCACTACTAGGAAACCATTCGAACATCCTATGCACTTGCTAGTCTGTCAGATTGTTGAAGAAACATACCCAGCCTACAACATTTTCAGGCTTTGCAAACCTGTCTGGAATGAATTTTATCTTCTTTAGATGATGACTAGCTATATAGTCATTCAATGGCCTGCGTAGAAGCTTTCGTCGATAGTCACCCCTCTGAAAGTGTTTCAGCAACCAAACTTGTAGCAAAAGATTACAACCCTCGAAGTGTTCAGACCCATGCTTGCACCAGTCTATAGCACGATACATCTCAGCTAAAATCATCAGGATGATGGTCACTTCAACAAAAAAAAGGCTTTTACCAGCAATTATTCAGTGGCAACAACATTATTGCTGCTACTTTATTTCTCTAAACCCAAATATTACCGGTAGATAAGCTATAGCCAGAAAAAGGTACATTTTTGCCGGCAATTGAAAGAAATAGACAGTGGAGGTCAATAATTGAAACATAACTTTTAGTCATATTTTTCACTCTAAATGTACCCTCCCTCGATGAAAAATAAAATATATCAGCTCACATTGCCCTAGTCATCCATTCCCTCTTTGTGAACCATGAATATGCAAAGTCCAAAAGAGCATCTTCCTGTTTAGTCTCGTCTTCTCTATTCTGCGACACAAATTCTGGAAGAGAATCAGGTTAGCCGATGCTATTCTCTAATCTCTTATCATTTTAGATCTATTTTCTGCTTTCATCTGCTTATTTATGATTCATAATATTCCTTTTTTGGTGTGTTTATTGTTAATATTCATATGTTTATCTAGACTTAAATGTGTCTTATTACTTTTATATTGTTAATTGAAAACTCTAGTAAAATTTGAGAGCAAAATCGGGGACCGAAATTTGAGAGTAGTTACAGTCCACGATTTGTTGATTGATTTTAAAAACAGAGAAAGAAAAATAAATCTCGTATCCAACACTTTTGCTTCTCGCCGTTTCTCTTAGAGCCAAAAAGCTTCAAAGTTTCATATGTCATTTTAGTCGAGCATTTTTGCGGCTAACCTGTTTGTGAAAATGCCAATCAGATTACTTGTCAAGAAATAAGTTAGAATCTTAGTTGTGGGAGCACATATTGCTACTGCTTTTGGAATGAAATGAGTAGTTATTTTCTTACAGCAATTTTGGTGGTTTATTACTTAAAGTTATTTTGATTTGATGCATGAAAACTTTTAGGTTTCATCAAATACTAAATCACACTTTAAATGTGTGTTGAATTTGAGACTTGAGAATGGTGGTGAGGATGACCTCCAAGAATATTACAGATGGTGTATTAGGGGTATGACATTGTCACAAAGTCAGGTAGAATTGATCTACCCGCCTTTGGAAAAGTTGAACGTTAAGAATTGTCCTGTTATTCCTAAATAGTGCTTGCATGACATAGGAGGTACATAGCCAATAACACTATCATGAAATTTTTTTTGGGTCTAATTAGTATATATTAGTTGTGCTATTATTTGAAGGGCACTTCAAATGGATTACGCTTTATCTTAAATAAGATGACTTTCATCCTGCTGTTGCTGCCTTAAATCTGATGTCTCGCCGTATGAAAGCGATACTCTAACCGCTGAGTCAAGTAGGTCAAGCTGAGTCAAGTCACCCTATAAGAGAAAGTTCTATGTGCAATTGATTAGGATGGATCGGTTGGTGAATTGCTTGGTGCAATTGATGGATTAAATACAAGCGTGATAAATTGATCAATTCATTATGTGCGTTTCTGTCTTTAACTTATATTTTCTCTCTCTTTTATTCGACGAATTGTGATAAACTTTTTTCATGTATAAGCTCTTCAGGTATCCCTTTCGTTCATAAATGTGTGAAGGGACCAAGATTAGTTTTATTTTTATGGGGATAGAGCTATTAATCTTTTTTAGTTGTTTCTCGTTTTTATTGTATACTGGATTTGTCCCTTCTCGCTCTCTCTAATGTTGAGCAGATAGACAATATTTTAGTTTTATGTCATATATTGTATTCTTTTTTTATTGTGAGAATTTGTCCTGCAGCTTCCTTCACTATTTATGCTTTCTACTACAAGTGCAATATTTGGAGGTATGGCATAGATTATATCTTTCGCTGAATACAATTTCTTTTTTTGTTGTCTTACAGTGGGATCATGTTGTTATTCTATCTGCAGTATTGAAATAATCTAGTAGAAACTACTTATATCCAATCTACCCTTTTATATTATTTCATACTTGTTGATACCTACAATTCTTGTAATATTATTTTAATGTACTACAGTCAGACCTCTCTATAAAAGCATCCCTATATAACAACAATTCACTATAAAAGCCAAGCTTTTCTGGAACCAATTTTTATGTTATGTTATAATATATATTCTCTATAACAGCACTTCGCTATAACATTCAAAAATATTCGGAACAAACGAGGCTGTTATAGAGAGGTTTGACCGTATATAATCACGTTTTGAGGAATTCTAGGAATTAAGTTCAAGATGCTTTGTCTCCTCAATCTTTGTTACAATTAAATATAATGTACTATATAATCCCATTTTGAGGACTTCTAGGATTTAACTTCAAGATTCTTTGTCCCCTTAAGTCTTAGTTCCTCAAGGTTTTAGCTTCAGGTGTTCGTACCTTCATGAGTTGCTTATATACGAGCACATATTTGAGAGTGAGATTTGAGTATAATCTTGCAGGCTTGAACATAGAACGGACAAAGGAGATCTGTGTACACTTTAAGATTGTAGCTATATAAGTGTAATTTAATGAAGTAATTGAGACAAGAGGAAAGAGAGAATATGTAGGAAAAGAATTTTTTAAGGTTCACCTAGATGTTCTTGTATCAAAATCACAATAAATTAGGTAGGCATCGTTACATCTCATTAACAAAAAGCTCATTACATCTCATTAACTAACCTTCTTTTACAGGAGCCTCTACAAACTCTAGTAAAGAGGTTTACTTAGACATTAGGCAACTGTAGGCTTGTTAGTGCCAATTTGTAGTTTGAGAATTCATTACCAAGTCTGAACTATAATTCAAGTAAGTGTTCTAGATATACTAAATATCAGAAGTTCAGAGATACATGTAAATTGTTAGACTATTCTTCCTAAGTAGTGATGAGTCTCCTGAGAAGAATTCCAAATCTTGATGAGTTTACAACAAATCACGTTCTATCTGCTCTGTAATTTCCTTTAAACACAAAATACCTTATTGTCATAAAAATGTTTTTCAATGAGGTAAAGGGTTCCAGAAGAACTTGTAGTGCAATAGGTACTTGACTCGAATTGTTGAAGCCATATACTAATTTTTCGTAAGCTTAATGGATGACTGACTTTGCTACTAGTATTGATTCTAAGGAATCTCTTCTTTTTATATTTTTTTTCTTGAATTTCTGACTATCTAAGATAAAGAGTTTTACTTGATATCGGGTCATAATAAACAGTAGGACAAATTTCATTGTTAAGACCTTGAATTACCACAAGGTAGTGGCAGTTTACAAGGTTAGTAGAAGCTCCTCTTTTCGCTTTAGCATATTTTGATCGACTCTCAGTCAAAACTTTTTACCACAAGTCACGAGAAGTCGCTAAATACCCCAATAGTAGCTGCAATATATTATCATGGCAAAACAGTAAAAGTAAAACTGGAGAATTGATAGAGAAAGATGAGTAATAATAGTTATTAACACATCAAATAGTTAGCATGTTACTTCCAATGTTTATTATTTGCCATAACAGTTGTCCAGGTTGTTGCATAAACTTTTTGGTGATTGGGTGGAGAAAATCTTGTTCATCTTGATGTTTATTATTAAAGAGGGTGTTATCTCACATGAATTAGGTTCTGTTTGAGCACTTGCACAGATGATAATGTTATAACTTGGTAATAAGACTATATTCTATTACCTGGCCATACTATTGAAATTTAGTTTGTTTTATAATTGCAGGATTATACTATGATGTTCAAAGCTTTCACGTGTGAACGCTTCAATAATCAAGAGTTGGAGAAAGTTTAATGTGTCATATATCTTATTGTATTATAGCTACTTGATAAGCGTTGTAGCTATTTGACGACATCAGTTATTAGATGCCAATTGACCGGTTATTAGATTCAAATAGATTACTTTTTTTGTCTTTATGCTATTGACACTTCTAAAATTATGCTTGTTGTGGATTTAATGAAGTGTATTGAGCCTTTTAAAAATGAATATTGTTAGTATTATTTTTCAATATGAATAGGCATGATAAACGAATATTAGAAATTATGAAAAAAAATTATTAATAATTTTTATTGGCAATAAAAAAAGTCATTAAAATATTTAGCAATAAAATGGATCTTTTATAGGCCAGAATACAAAGCCATCAAATACACGGATAAAAGCGAATTTATAAATAGTTTATAGTGACCATTATAATTGGTGCTAAAAAGGTTATTTACTGACAAGTAATCGGGTCTTTACCGGAAATAATAAAAGCCACAAATTATATGACATAGGAAATTTGGTGGGAGCTTTAGTGGCAATTTAATTGTCGCTAAATAATAGTCAGTAAAACTCATAAACTTTTAGCGGCAATAATAAAGGCCTTTACCAGCACTCGTTGTAATAGCCGGTAATACCTTTAGAGACGCCTGCTACATCGGCCATTAGTTAATTGCTGGTAACAGTGTTTGCGGCAATTTTTATTGCCGCTAAAGAGCTAATTAATTACTGCTAAAAGTCTTTTTTGTTGTAGTGAGTGTACTTCTGCCCCTCGGTACCTTCCATTAGGGTCCTGGAGATCATGGCTAAACGAGTATGAATCCTCCCACCTTGCATTAGAAAGATCAACAAACCCAAAAAACAGACTATGAAGACATAGACCCGGCGGTGCACCCATCCCAAAGAGGTAATGGCTAACTCCTCATGATAAAGGAGATATGATTTGCTATGCTCATAACACACATATATAAATTCGAAGGGGATGTATGTTTTCTTCGGACATAGCGGTTCATCATTCTTCTCAAAACCCAGCATTTTCAGAAAACCGCGTGGGGTGCGATTTTCAGGTACCAATAGACCCAGACTATCCCATGGTAATTTGGTGAAGTCCCCTATTTCCTTCAGGAGAGGAGTCATTTCTATGTTGCCAAATCGAAAAATGACTATCTTTTTATCCCAGTTAATGGTGGCAGCCTTGATCAGTTCTCTATTTGGTTGAATGTTCAGCAAAGATGGAAGGTTACCCAGTACTCTCCTCACATGGTTTCTATAATAGGGTGCAAGGTCATTCCACCAATCAATTAGCAGAGGCGGGATATTCTGGACCATACCAAACCTGGGAATTTGTGCTTTATTTTCTGCAAATAAATAAAAGTTAGTCCAATCCCGTTGGACTTTGGACAAGGTTCATCTAAGCCGGTTGATGCGGCAATGACACCTCAATCCGAACTAACATGATGCATGTACATTTCAAATCAGAGTGTGGCTTCTAGAAGGGTCGAGACTGGTATTCACAAGTGGATAACTTGAGCGTGAAAGGCACGAGACCGTCGACTGCACCACTGATCGACTAGTCTACCGCTAATAAGCCTTTCCGGTTAAAAGGGTATTTTTATGAAAGCGCGGACACTCATCAAGTGCCTCTATGTTGATAACAAGCGCGAGTGGAGTATGATTTTGAAAGCATGCTTTATGCAAACAATAGTAACACGTCGCCAAATATTTACATGAAAGTCTGTAAAAACATTAAATAATATGAACAGGAGAAAGAAAAGAAAAAAGGAAAGACAAAAGAGAGAAGTCAGTTTAACTTCATGAAAATATGCACGAACCTAATCAAATGGAGCAAATAGGGAGATATGGATAGGAGAGACTTGGTATAGCAGTCTTAAACAAGATGAAGGAAATAGGGAGGAGACATACATGTCATAGCAGTTTAAACAAATAAAGGAAATAGGAATTGGATGTACATGTCACAACAACTTAAACAAATAAGGAAAATAAGGGAGGGGATGTACATGTCATCAAGATCCATTAATCCACATAAGTCAACTTCATCATGGTAAGAGCCTAGGTGTAAATCCCCAGCAGACTCGCCATGCTGTCGCGCCCCGTTTTCTCTTGAAATCGGGTTTCGACGTGTGACAACTCTTTAAATGGGTGCTAAAAGAGAAGAGTTTCCACCTAACGATTTTTAAGGTGCGTTAGGGCACCTATTTGCAAATAACTCTGTTTGATTAGTCTAGGTCGCCAAAGATCGGGTAAGGGCTCAAATTACCTTAAAGAGAAGGTGTTAGGCACTCTTCGAGGTCCACAGCTATGGATCCCGACCTAAGTTTACACTATGTGAGATTATCGGATTATAATTGTTCTAAGTGATCATATAAGTGAGGGAAGACAAGGAATTTAAAGGTTCTATCAAATGTAAAGAAATTCATGCAAAATTTAAATTATATAAATAATCAGTATAAGTCTTTAGGGTTTACAAGGTACAACTTAATTATTCAACGACTAAGTGCAAAAAATAACATATAAAGGACGGGGAGGGTCCTAAGTTTTTTAGCCTAAAGGATCACCCCATGCAACATAAATAATACTTCGCAACTCCCTTAGGGTAAAGGTCACTCATATTATTCAGTGTGCACAGACTATCATCTCCTGCTACCCGATTACTATCTTAGAGTTGTTTTACCTAAAGTGCTCTAGTTCAATTCTAAATTACGTCCTATGCGTGCATTACCTGTCCTATGTCTATGGTCCAGGAGGTTTTGGAACTACTACTTGGGTGGTTCTAGACTTTATTTAGGGTGATCAAAATGATAAAACTAGGCGTGCATTCAAAACAGGTAGGATTGCACATAATAGCAATTAAAGGCTCAAGTTAGCCTCCAGAAATAAGCACAAATGCTCGCGATATAGTTTCCAGACTATGCATTATGCGGCTATAAATAGGTTCGGAGACAAAATGCACTGGAGTTGTCTAAGATCTATAGACATGGTTTCTATGTGATTGAATATCTTAACAAAATCTCGTAGACAGTATCTTTAGCCAGATTATCGAAGTTGCTGACTATAATCCTTATAAGAGGCCTATAGACATGATCTCTAGCTTATTTGCACTTGGGCAGTGATACCATTGAAAGACCAGAGTTATCCGTTTTTAATCCGAGGATCTCAGAAGTGACAACAATTGAAAGAGAACATTAAGAACCCCAAATCCTAGTGCGTCAGAGTTCACAGGAGCTTCAATGAGCCCTGAGCAGTGCTCGCACTAGAGAGGTTGATAGAAAAGATTTTGGTGGCCTTGGCTTTCAGTCGGCTAAGAGATTAAGCCTCAGAGTAGTATAAGACAAGTGAGAATGAGAAAATAGCAGTAGTCTTAATGATCATTATGCCTTAGAAGGGGAACGAGAAAGGGGGGG
>MCJB01010221.1:58522-80760 GCA_002018475.1 Nicotiana obtusifolia | reverse complement strand
GGAGGGGTTATAGAGTAGTAAAGATCGACACACAAATAAGGAAATATAGTCAATCGGACACAAATAAGGAAAGACAAGCATGCAAAATCACTCAGAATCAATTTAGGAGAAAATCGTGTAAACCCTAGTTCAAAAGAAGAACATAAATAGCCAAAAATCTCATTGAATCGGACCCATATGTCTTGATAGTG
The DNA here is from genome assembly GCA_002018475.1 of Nicotiana obtusifolia. Lineage (NCBI taxonomy): Eukaryota > Viridiplantae > Streptophyta > Magnoliopsida > Solanales > Solanaceae > Nicotiana > Nicotiana obtusifolia. Next base: position 80,569 of record MCJB01010221.1, on the reverse strand, counting down.
AGTGTATGTAGACGAAATATCGTCCAAATCTCGAAGGATGAAGTTGATTCCCATTGATTCAAAAACTGGTATTTGCTAAAAATGGAGCAAGTACTAAGTAACACCATAGTCTTGTAAGTAAGAATGAGGTAACACGTGAAAGATAAGTAAATCACAGAAGGAATCCATGATTTGATCGGATTTAGAGAAGATTGGGGAAGGCAGGTAGAGTTTCTGAAGGAGGGAGAAGGAGAGATGAGAGAAAATAGAGGCGACTGGGCGGGGGATTTGTCTCTAGGGTTTGGGGCGAGGGTTATAAAGAAAAGGGAAGGGCTGTTGTGGGTCGTTGATCATTTAGGATCAACGACCGGGATTAAAAGGGAAGCAGGGCGGGTTGTAAGACGGGTCGCGACTGGATTAGATGAATGGGGTTGTTTGGTTTGGGTTGCTGAAGAGTAAAATGAACGGGCTAGATTCCTTGGACCTGTTTTGGTCCGAAAATTAGCCCTTCATTGGGCCATAAAATTACATATACGAAAATTGTTTAAAATAATTTATAAAAAATAATTTATAAATAATAAAAATGTTACTTAGGTAGTAAAAATGATTTAAAATAATAGCTTAACGGTATAAAAATATAAAAATGCTATTTTAGTGTAAATAATATAATTATGTATAGAATATAGGCTATTATTACAAAATTGTGTGAATAGTCAAAGTACAAATGTAATTACAAGAAATAAAATAAAAATGTTATAAAACATATATGTGGATATAAATAATAAATTTTAATGATTAAGTCATCACAAAAATAATTTGAAAGGGTAATTAATACATACTTGAACAACTTAAATGCAATAAAAATCATTTTATAGTTTTACAAATTATGAAAATCATAGAAAATACTTATATGACTCTTGTAAATTGAGTGATCATGAAAAATGATATTTTGAAATTATATACAATATTTTATGAAATATGAGGACAAAATTAGGTATCAACACTAACGTCCTTTCCTTTCATGTACTCAACCGTCAAATCCATTCTTTTAACCCTATGAATCACCTTTCTTCTTCTTCATTGTTCTTATCGCTTAGAAACACTTCTCCAAAACCGTTCAATGGCAAAACACTCCAAGAATCCCTTTGCCTCCTCCAGAAAAAATACTCGCTCCAAGGGAAAACCTGCCTCTCAGCCTCCAAAACAAGTAAGCCTAGGATCCGACCACTTTAAAGGGTTTGCCTCTTCTCAGGTAGAGCCATCTGACCACATTCATCGAATAGACAAAAAGGCTCTTGGCAAAAGACCCATGGAAGACCCCCCTGAATCCTTTACCCCCAAGAAATCCAGGGCACATCTCTCGAGTTCTCTAGAGTCAGACCTCAATTTTTGGGATATTATCAATAGAGACTTCTTCATTGCCCTCAAAGAAAAGCCCATTGCCCATGGCAAAGTTATCGTTTTGACGACATGGAGGCCCTCAATTATAAGGTAAAAGATCTGTTCGTTTTTCATGGATGGTTAAATTTCCTCTCTTTACTCCCTCCTAAAGTCTATGAACCTAGTGAGGATGTTCTATGCCAATCTCTGCTCTAGCAAGCCTGATAAGTTAGAATCCCTAGTTCTAGGAAGCACATTGTTCTTGATTATTCCACGCTTGAATTAATATTTCAGTGTAAGTGCTTTGATTTTCCCATGCTTTTCAAAAATACCTGGCCTGAAGACGTTAAAATTACTTTTGATCAAGCCAAGCGCTGTATAGCTAAGTGTCCCTCTGATTTCCTCCTTAACCAGTTAGGTCCCAGTGATGTTAGTTTTGAAACCCGAGTTCTGGTCCACATTGTTGCATCTGCTCTTCTTCCTCGCACTGGCTCATTCTCCACGTTCTCTCAATGAGACACCTTTTTTGTCTACTGTGTAGTAAACAAGCTTAAGGTCAAACTGTCCTCATGGGTCATAAATTTTATGGTTAAAAGTGCTGATGATCCCACCAGTCTACCTTATGGTATGATTATCACCCATCTTTTGGAAGCCCACAATATCTCTATCTCAGAATATCCTTTTGTCTCTGTCACTAAATCCTATAACTCTAGAGCCTTTGCCAGTATGGGGTATGTGTGCGTTAAGGGTTCCTGGATGAAGAAACAAGAGGGAGAAATCAAGAATGTTCAGCCTGATTCAAAGATCAAAGCCTCTGGTTCTCATCATAGTGTAATTGATCTTGATCTTGTAGAAAAATTGATTGCTATTGACAACAAGCTGACCATCGTCGAGGATCTTTTTGCTGCAGCTCAATCAATTGTTAGGGACATTCATTCCATCTCCAAAGAGACATGGTCTGATGTTTCGAAGATAAGGGTCAAAATTCTCAAGCTAGCAGAAAATGCAGTCAAATCCTTCAAGTAAATACATGATAATATTGATGGGGTGACAATTTTAGCAAATGCCAGCTTTGATCGTCTGAAAGAGGCGTTGCAATACTCTCACTTATTTCTTGCGTCGTTAGTTGTGGATGTTTAAGACAATATTATTTTGCTGTTTTGGACCGGATAACCAGTAGTTGGATTTTTGTTGTTGTTATTTTTGCTAACTCTACATGCCTATAATTTCCTATAGTTGCCTAAATTGCTTGTCTTTATCTACTTTATACATGTGTAAATCCCCTTTTTGTTGATGCCAAAAAGGGGGAGAGAAAAGGTTAATTATAGTGTAGGTCAAATAGCAACACTTGTTGAGGGGGAGTCGACTGTAGCATATGAGGTTAAGGTCAAATAGTTGCACTTGTTGAGGGGGAGTCGCAGCATATGAGGGGGAGATTTTTAAATAGCGGCACCTTTTTTAGGGGAAGTCGACTGTCACATCATGGAAGTCAACTTAGAAGTCGACTATAGCAAAGCAATCACCAACTATAACAGGGAAGTAAACTGCTTTTATATGTTATTTTGTCATCATCAAAAAGGGGAAGATTATTAAATATAAATTTCAATAATGAAAAATAACATATTACTATGGTGCAGGATCACGAGGGATAAAACAAAGGAGTCAAAAAGCTCTATCATTCAAGTTTGGAAGAATTCGAGGAGGAAGAAGTAAAAAAATTAAGGAAAAGATCTGTCAATGGAAGCAAAGGAAAGGAAAAATATCAAAGATTAGAGATGAAAAAGGAAGAAGCAGCAAAATTCTGAAAGAAGACTCAATCAAGGATTTGATAGCAGATTGACGGAGGAAATTATGGGAAGGTCCCAAATTAAAGGAAAACTGCGTGTCTATGCACTAGAGATTCCTCTATCAAAAGTAGACCGTTAAAGCTCAGAATCAAGGGATCCAACTTTGACTGCTCAAATAACATAAAGATTTGCTTGGCGGAAGAAAAATCCATATTTGGGGAATATGACATTTCTCCAAATAGAATTTTCCTCCAAATTAAATCTCACAACCATTTGCACATTTTTTTTTTGTAAGACAAAATTTCTAACACCTAGACGGCCAAGCATCTTGTCAAGAATAACAGTGCTCCAATTCAAAAGGTTGAAGGACTTCTATTCCTTGTTTCCATGCCATAAGAAGTCCGTACGAAGTTTGACGAGCTTCTTAGATATAGAAGCAGAGAGAGGAAATAAAGCATAATGTAAGTAGGAAGGGATGTGAGGCATTTATCCATTTGACTCGCCAAATGGCTAGTAATACATGGGTATTTATAGGAGAAATCTTTCTTGTATCTAACCTACACTATATGTAAACATAATAACTAAGTCCACACACCTCACATCTTTCAAGGTACATGGATGACATTACTGGACATTGTATTTTTCAAAGTACATCAATGTATTCATACTCTAATACATGTACTAAATTAATATTCTAGTTCATGAACTAATGTAACAAATAGAAGCAAGTTTATATTATTCACATTTCAACATCATCTTAGTTGGATAAAGATAAAAAATGATGGTAGTAAGAATGAGGAAGGACTAGGTCTTCTGGGATCTAAAGGAAATGTCGAAGATTTTAATGGCTATACCATTATGGAATTTGCAAAATCTCCGGGAAAGGGCATGCCACGACCCAAAAACTCACTAAAATTCGCGATGGCGCTCAATGTCGCCATTAGACAAGCCAACGATGTATTACCAGTATTTAACTATGCATTTATTGCTTTCGAAATCGTGAATCTTATTAGATAAAGAAATCAACGCTTTAAAATCATGAGAACTTGCAATTTAAATAGAATAAATAATAAAGGTGTGTCAATGCTAGGCAAAACCAAAAACAATTTAAAGAATATCCTAAAACGCGGTGTCACAAATGCATGAGCATTTACTAAGAAGTACAATAATAATACAATATATGTCTGGAATATAAAAAAGATAAGATAAAATAAATAGTGTGATGGAGACTCAGTGGACTGCGATGCGTAGCTTGGAATGCAGCTCACATAAAGTCTCCTCAACAACTGCGCCTATGTGACAAGATGAATGAACCTGTCAGATCCTGCACATTTAGTGCAAAAATGCAGTATGAGTACGTAAATCAACGCGTACCCAGTAAGTATCTAAACTAATCCCGGAGAAGTAGTGACGAGGGGTTGACATCGACACTTGCTAGTGGTCCAACAAAATCAATATGTTAAATCATAAACAGATAAGAGTACAACAATAGTAGTGACGTAAATCTGTAACTTATACCATTTTCCAAAATTTCTTTTAACGATATCAATTTCTCAATATCGTATTCTATTTCAACAGCTAAGAAATATCAAATTCCAATATCAAATGGATAAGGAACTACCATATAAAGTGCAAGGCATCAGTGGAAGGAAAATCTCGTGAATATTTGGACCGCTAACGATATAATGCACGATTATGGCGAGGTCGTACGGCCAGATCTCAGAGAGAATATGATATTGCCGAGGCGATCGGCCCGATCCCATCATAACGTGTACACTGCCGAGGGTCAAGCGGCACAAACCATAGATGCATCTATTATACTGTCAAGGCGAACGGCCAACTCGAGAGTGTGGTACATAATCCAGCCATACGCTACAAAACTCAGGCACGACTAAGGTGCGATAAATGACCTGTATCTCGAGAGCCATCCTATTCATATAACACCACAAGCTACACGGGACCACAACACATGTGCGAATAATCAAGCCATCTCACAACCCACATGGCATAATAGAGTATTACATGGAATAGCTGACAATGGGAATAACATCCAACGCTCGAAGACTCCTCCATAAGCAACGCTATGCTGAATGAACACATTCGACCTGATGTAGAGCACATATTCACATTAGACCCATTAACGGACCCCAAGACGATTCCAATCATCCCATATTGGGCCAACAACGTTTCCAAGCTCCACGATGGCCCTATTCATGACACACACGAGCAGCCGTCCTAATCCGGAACAAACTCCCATAGTTCACATCCAAAGGAATAGAGCGCCTTCCAGGCATAAACTCTCACATTAATGATAGTACCATAATATCCATGCTTGGTTTCAATCTTTAACAATCAAGTGACTAATATGTCACACCTATACAGATCTCCCCACGTGATACGCTCCCACAACCTTCCGCACTAGGTAGCAAGGTCTGCACCTCCATACCACCAACACTGCTAATGCTGTAAAGCAAATCGAGCATCTGCAAATTAGTACATAAAGCCTCTTACACATGACACCGTTCTCAGGTGACACTAAAGAAAATATCAGCTTACTCTGAACATCTGAATTTCTTCCTGCTCATCCGAGCTCGTGACATTCTTGTCAACACCGAACCGCAACTTTGATCCTCAACTTCCAATTTTCATACTGCTCACTGCACCTATCATGCCGCTACGCGAGAGTACAAGAATTTATCATAACCCCTGAACTTACTAGTAAGATAAACACTTCATTGTCTAGAAACCTTTCACTTAACTCATTTCAGAAGAACAATGGCAATACACAACCGAATTCTCATCACCGCAGAGAATGCACACCCTAAATCGTAGTCTAAACAGCCATAACTCTTCCGAGATCCATTTACACAACAAGGCCATTTGAATCGAATACTGCCAAAATCTATCAAATTAGGGTGGCTGTCAAGCTCGCACGTAGAACCACAAACCACTTGTATAACTTAACACGCCGAAGGAATTGATCATTGCCACAATCACACTAATTCAGCCCATTACTAACCGACCCCACTTCTTTCAATTTGCCCTTAACTTGCCTTAGAAATAATAATAGCTCCATTCAAAAACATAACTAAACTCAACAACACTCATCCCGAGTGGCCCAATTCAGGAGACACTTCGTCTCAATACTCATAAACCATCTCATACCCTCTTTATGCACATAATAACATCTCCAACTGGTATTCTGAAAGACCTTCCGCGAATCCAAAACCGTTTCTCCCACTTCTCTAATACCGCCCCGAAGACCTGATGATAACATAGAAAATTCCCTAAGTATTCTTCATACTCTGCTACTAGATCCCGGTCTTCAGTCATATAATAAACCCAAAAATCCTTAAACACGGCGCTTATATTCTTGAGCCTATTAGAACCGATGTGGAGAGTCACCCATTCTGACTTAGCCCCGAATATATAAGTCAATGCTAGTGCTCTTATAGCATATGAACACTTCCAAAGAAGCAACCGGTTGAATTCTTTTCCTTGTACATCACATCCACAAGAAGCATAAACTCTAGTCTTCCCACAACTACACATGAACCGATAAGGCAAATTATAGCACACATTTATCAAGTTCTTCGCTTGAATTACCCCTGATGTTTTATTTTTTTAGTCATAATAACCCACCAATGCACCGATAACCAAAACCAGCACACCACGCGATCCAATAAGTAGATGGTGGGCTCCCCCACTTAGCTTTAAGCTACAATTATATAAACCTAGAACCCACAGAGACTCCTCCTTCTCAATTACCATGATCTCGCTCCTTTAACCCGCCAAATTTCTCAAAATTATTTGTTAAACATTTCATGAACATTTCGTGAACATCAGCCACAATCACATATTTGACCTCTTACCGGGTAGCAAGTAGAACTCTTCGTAGAAACTTCATCAACATCACGCAACCGCTAACCTCCTCACAGGAGATAAACCACCTGTGGAATTCCATGCCGACATCTTCCAACGACGCTGCACTGGGTACAACTACCACACATTAAGTAAACCCTCCTGAGCCCATGCTCGTCCACTAGATGTACAAGTATGTTCCTTCCCTATTTACATCAACTGAAAGTTTGACAATACGTTCCAAACTCGAAATAACGTTGCATCCCAAAACGGTAATCAATTTTCACACTAGTCTTCATTTCAAGTAAACTCCTCGTTGCCATACTTAATCTTCTGTGCAGTAACTTCCATCTCAAATAAAATCCGTAGACCTAGTCGCTTCCCACCACGATTCCCAAATCGCTCTAAATGTTTCTCAAGGCATGTGGCTATCCTACCACATAATCCATATGCTACTCTTCCACTCTCACTTCGGTTAAGCCATATCCTTTAAGCAACTTCTCGAATTCTGCTTTTCATACTTGACCTGCTAGTAATTCAACCACGCGAGACACCTCCCACCATGTCCTTCCTTATCCTTAGCTGCCCAAATATTGCCTCAAATCAAATCCATACCTGTATCACCTAAACTAATAAATTTCTACCAACTCTAAGCCTCTTTGAAGATCATCTTTCTCGAGCTAGCAACATTAGAAACACCAATTCGATTCTAAAATCACTACACACCGCTATCTATGACAGCTGCTTCTCATGCACCATTTTACAACACACTACCATGAAGGAAAATTGAGGAAGACCATAACACCGGTGGACCTTAATACGTTCAAACAAGGACGACAACACCACCTCACAAATGAGAATTCTACCTCGCCCGAAATATCAAGTCTCGTTACTCCATCAACCAAAGCCTAAACATCCATAGAGCGGTTGTCTTTCCCCTGCTGGAATTAAATGCCGATCCCCTAAACCATGCACTGAGAGATCCTCCTTTTGAGTCATTCACTGTCCCGACACATAAACAAGCACCCTACCATTACACCAACACTGTGCGATAACAACACATGAACCTCATAATAATCCGTGCATAGCCTCGAAACCATAGGAAATACAGATACTGGGTTGAAATGATAGAACACCCTTCCACAAGGTGACAATAATAACCCACTCGAATATGTAGGGAAAAACATCATGCACCATATTTGCGGTACCATTTACAGCTCCTCGATGCCCAATTGATAACAAGTGCCCCACGTCACATAAGATTGAGTAGGAAGGAAATGAAGGTATAAGCTTTAATAGAATCAAATTGCACGATGAGGAATCAAGAAGGGAAGTGTTCCTAACAGCCCTGTAGTCTCCCGAAGATAAGTACAGACGTCTCCGTACCGATCCACAAGACTCTACTAGACATGCTCATGACTCATGAGACCTAAGTGAACCTAACGTTTTGATACCAAGCTGTCACGACCCAAAAATCCACTATAAGCCGTGATGGCGCCCAACATAGCATTGGGCAAGCCAATGCTGAACTACCAGTTTTTAACTATGAATTTATTACTTTCAAAATCGTGAATCTTAATAGATAATGAAACTAACGCTTTAGAATCATGGGAACTTACATTTTAAATAGAAAAAGATAATAAAGGTGTGTTAATGCTAGGCAAAACCATAAGCAATTTACAGTGAGTAGCCCAGAATGCAGCTCACATAAAGTCTCCTCAACAGCTGTGCCTACATGCCAAGATGATCACCAAATAAACATGTCAGATCCTGCACATTTAATACAAAAGTGCAGCATGAGTACGTAAATCAGTGCGTACCCAGTAAGTATCTAGCCTAACCCCGAAGCAGTGGTGACGAGGGGTCGACTTCGACACTTGTTAGTGGTCCTATAATTCAATATGGTAAATCAGAGACAGATAAGAGTACAACAATAGTAGTGAGGTAAATCTGTAACTAACATAATCTTTCAAAATTTCTTTTTAACGATATCAATTTCTTAGTCTCGTTCTCTATCTCAACAGCTTAGAAATATCAAGTACCAATATCAAACGGATAAAGAACTACCATATAAAGTGCAAGGCATCAGTGGAAGGAAAATCTAGTGAATATTCAGACTACTAATGATATAAAGCATGATTATGCCGAGGTCGTATGACCAGATCTCAGAAAGAATATGATACTGCCGAGGCGATCATCCCGATCCCATCATAACGTGTACAATTCCTAGGGTCAAGCGGCACGATTCATAGATGCATCTATTATACTTCCGAGGCGGACGACCCGCTCCCATGAGAGTGTGGTACATACCTGCCGAGGTGTTTGGCCCACTCCACAAGAAAGGAATGGAATTATCGAATTACGAGACATGAGCTTACTATGCAGTATATGGACATAAGGTGAGTATAGCTTTTACTGTTTCTCAAATAACTTGCCAACAACTCAAGGTGATAAGGATTGGCCTAATATATATGTAATTTCTAAATCAAGTTCAATTATAATTTCAATTAGTTAAGCCAGCAGAATGAGTTCAAACAATTCAAATATTTCATAATAGAGTCCTAAGTCTACTCGGACAAAAACATGCTTTAGCTACGTATGGACTCTCATTACCTCGTGCATACATAGCACCCAAAACTAGTAGCACATAATAATTATATCACCTAGGGGGTAGTTTCTCCCTCACAAGGTTAGACATGAGACTTACCTCGATCCGAAGTTCCATAACCGGCTCCAGCGCCTCTCTAGCTCTTCAATTCAAAGCCAAACGATCAGAAACTAGTCAAGCAATGTGCAATTCAATCAAAATATACTCCAATTCTTATAATTAATCAATTTATCACAATTCCCAACTCCGCTCGAAAAGTCAAAAAAGTCAACCTTCGGCTCGCGCGCCCGGATTCTAAAATTTTTTGAAGATAAACTTGACCCATAACATTACGAACTCAAATATATGATTTATTCAAAATTCCATGTCAAATTTCGTGGTAAAACTCCAAGAATATCAAATTCTAGATTTTCTTCAAAATCTCAAAATTTCTACCAATTTCTATGTTCCAATCCATGTATAATTCATGTATTTAACTCACAATTAGAAGCAATCACTTACCTCCTAGTTGATGATGAAAATGGTACTCCAAAATCGTTCCCAAAGTCGGCTCCCATGAAAAAACGGAGTGAAAATGAGCCAAACCTCCGTCTTTAAAATGACACTACCCAGAACCTCCTTCTTCATGAACGCGGGCTTATCCTCGCGTTAGTGAAGAGCATTCCTGCCACCAGCTCCAAAACTCCCCATACGCGAACATGATGCACCGCTCGTGAATGCGGTGACCAACTCATCTGCCCTTTCGCGAAAGCAACACTTGACAAGAGAACGCGTAGAACAAACCCCTGGTGCCACCTCCTGTCTGCCTCTCTACGCGATCGCATAGACCCATTCATGATCGCGAAGCACTGCCTCCTCTAAGGCTTCACGAACATGCACCCTTAACTGCGATCGCGTTGAACAAATGGCCAAACACCCCACAGACATTCGCGAGCGCAAAGAAGGATGCACTACACCTAAACAAACAGCAGTCCAACGTAGCGAAAAGACCTGTAGCCCCTCCGAAACTCACCCGAGGCCCCCGGGACCCCGTCCGATCACACCAACAAGTCCCTATACATGATGTAAACTTGCTCGAGGCCTCAAATCACACCAAACAACATCAAAACTATGAATCGACGTTCGAAACCTTTCTTTAAACTTTCAAACTTCGACGAATGCATTCGATTCATACCTTAGTCAAGTCTTCCAACTTAAAGCTTCCGAAATTAGAATTTTCCATCTGAATCAATTCTAAGCTTCCCGAAATTTGATTCTGACTATGCGTACAACTCGTAAAACATGAAGTGAAGCTACTCTAGGCCTCAAACTGCCGAGCAACATGCTAGAGCATAAAATGATCGGTCGGATCGTTACAGGGCAGTAGAAATTGGCAGAGGCAAGGGCTGCTTTTCTTGGTGTCAAATGGTGTATCTCACGCAGATATCAGTAATGTATATTGTCCTTGAGTGACCTGACTTGGAATTAGTAGGAAACTATAATGGAGACTAGACGGCTCCTTCAGCAGGTAAACTATGGTTATCAACATTGTTATAGGGAGGATGATCAAGTAGCTGATGCTCTTGCAAAATGGAGCATTGAGGAAAAGGATGCTATGTTCATGAATTCCAGGGAACTCCCTAAACAGGTAGTAGAACCTTATATACTTGATAGAATGCATGGCACCTATTAGGCACAAACGAAAAAGAAATATATTCGCATGACCAGAATGTGGAACTGTACTTTGTGTATTTTTGGATATATATAAGGGGAAGTTTCATGCTACGAAGACTTTTTTAATTTAACTCTGCCTTGAAGTGGCAGGGATTTGACATGGACCCCTACCTTGTCTATTATTGAATAACCATTATACAAAAAAGAAGGAAAGAGACATGTACCAAAACCTCTTCGGACAAAGGACCTAGATAACAAAAATTAAGTTGCATGGTCAGAAGACCTTGATAGAGCACTAGTTAAAGCATTAGAGTTTTTACAAGGAACTTTATAGATCTCAGGCGAACAGCTAGTAAATTATGCTGCTATCATGCAGTTTTGAAATCTTGAAAGGATATGATAGAAGGTTCTTTCCTTCCATGCTCTGCGATCTGTGAAGTTCTTTCTTGGTGGATCAAAGTTCCATCCGGAGTATATTTTGGTTCTGATTCTGAAAGAAGGACGTTGCATTCTATCCATAATCAATGTGCCTCTGGTCTGTGGTGGTAATTCTGATTCTTGTAAAAACAACTTATGCACCTGAAGAGGAAAAATTCTCTCTAGAATTATTTCCGTTGCCCGACATCTTTACCATCATACCTGTGGTCTCATGCGACGCCAAGATGAGCAAGCTGGCATCGATGCTACCGGCGAGCGCCGAACCATAACTAGCCCCCTGCTATCCCATCAACATCAAAAGCCCCAATTAAGCAAAAATCAGACTACATGACTCCGCTAAAGGAAGAACCATCTCTACCTCCTAGTAAACCTAGCTCTAAGGTTATTGCTCGACCGCCTATTCACAATGGCATGACGACAGTAATTTTCAAAGCTGAAGACTACTATGGTGTTATGATTGAAAAACGCAAGTGGACTCTGGTCGACAAGTTCACATATAGCAGACCTAAAGCTAAACTGATCAGATTTAAATTTCTGGAACAAATGCCTCTCAAAGGAAAAGTAAGGATTGGAGCTTACAACTATAGGTACGTTTTTATAGATTTCGATGGAATTTGATTTTAACATGTTTACTTTCAAATATTTATGAGAATCCTTAATTCTCTTATTCACATGTTTAAATGGTCTCCAGATTTTGATCCTAATGAGGAAACCTCTCTAGCCCTTATGTGGGTCTTTCTCCCCAAACTTAAATACCATTTATTTATTTGGGATTACCTCAAACAAATTCTCGCTCAAATCGGAACTGCTTTGAAAAAGGATATTGCCACCATCATCAGATCGAGACCCAATTTAGCTAAAGTAAGAGTCGAGGTAGATCTTCTCAAGCCTATGCAAAAATCAGTGTGGGTTGGCCAAGAAGGACGGAGAATAGGCTTGAAAGATCATGTATAGAAGTTGGACTACGAAGGGATTCCTGCATTTTGCAAAACTTGTAAACTTCAGGGACATGACAACTCCAAATGCAAAGTGGAGGCACGAAAGAATGCTAAATTAGCCGAGGATTCAAGGATAACCAACAAGATAACCCATACACTCAAAGCAAAAGAGAGGAAGAAAGAAAGAACTCCGATAGCACAGCTGAAACCTCAAAAAAGGAAGATGATGGCTTTACCCAAGTTACAAGGAAAAGGAACAAGAAGTCCGCAAACAAAAAAGGAAATGCCAATGCTGCTAACTTTAACAATAAAAAGGAGGAAGTAGTACAAACCAAGGCCCTTGTTATTAAGGAGCCTCAACTCCCTGCCAAGATTACCTCTATCAATGAGCCTCAAGTGTTTGCTAAAACTACTTCGCTTATTGAAATTCAACTACCAGCTGAGACATCCTTTAATGCAGAGCCTGAACCAGAAGGATTCTAGTAAAAGAAAAAGAGAAACAATAGAAGCTAAAGGAGAAAGCAAAAGGGCATGGCCACTAATTATCTTAGAGTGAAAAACATGGTGTGGGTCAGACAAAAACAGAAGCAGATTACTGAAAGAAAGATCAAAGAATCATTAACAGTGAAGAGGAGACAAAAAATAGGGGGAAATCTACCCACCTACCATTCAAGCAAAGGATAAATTGGAAGATATGCAACACAGGGAAGTCCCTTTACCAGAAAAGGATGATAATAATATAAGTCAAAACACAGAAATGAGCTCAAACTAAGTACCTTCTTATTGCTAATACTGCATGTTTCCAAGCAAAGGGGCTCTAACTAATGATCGTCTTTGGATGTTTAGAGTTTCTCCCACATGACCACCCTAAAAAACATGGAACCGACTTAGACCAAAACTCAGGATGTGAATCAGGTGATGGGTCAGAGGAAGAGTTTTTAGAAGATTTGTAGTAACACATTGAAGATGAAAAGTCTGTGGAAAAGGTAGAAGAAAGTTTAATACAATCTAGCGAGGATGAAGGGGAACAGGTAGTTGATAGCTTATACGAATTACTGTCACCTCTTCCAGTATGGATCCTGTCACCAAAGAAATGGAAAAAGTCATTAATAAACAGGGCCTATCCCCAAGGGGTTCGATGCACAAAACAAAGAAGAAAGGAAAGAAGAGTGACCTACAAGGTACTCAAAAATCTATTAACAAAGGAAAGCGGGCCACTTCCTCCTAAAATGTTTCCCATGATTAAACTCATCTAATGGAATAATAGAGGAATGAAATCAAAGAAAGCCTTTGCCAGACTTAAAAATCTGGTTAAGATAAACAATCTTAATTTCATTACTCTACAAGAACCTTTCTTACCAGCTTCTCATATTGACACATATAGAAAAGGGTTAGGCTATGATCATGTTGTGTCTAATGCTAATAGCAAAGTTTGGTTTTCTGGAATGATGATTTCGACTGCAATATTTTTTCCAGAAGCAACCAACAAATCACCCTTCACTAGATCACAGTGGTCTATGCCAAGTCCACAAGTGCTAAAAGAAGAAAATTATGAAGGAGACTCAGAAATATCTACTCACTGGTTGATGGTCCTTGGACAGTTCTAGTGAATTTCAACTCCATATTATCTATTGAAGAGAAACTTGGATGGGTCCCCTACAGGCTTAGCAAAAGTTTGGACTTTATTAACTTTATGAAAGATTGTGAACTCTTTGATGCTGGCTTCATAGGGAATCCTTTCACATGGTGCAATGGTAGAAGAAGAGAGAACATGATTAGCAAAAGGCTGGATAGAATGATGGATAATGAAGCTTGGTATAATTCTTCGAAGTTACTAGGGTTGATCATTTGTCAAAGACAGGTCCTGACTACAACTTCCTTTTCATGAGCTGCTATAATCGAAACGAAGATACTATTAAGTATTTGGTTTCTTAACTTCTGGTTTTTCGAACTTGACTACTTAACAATTGTGAAAAATGCTTGAGAAGAAGATTTTCAGGACAATTCATCTTAGATCCTTCAAACAAAACTGACAAGGCTATCCAAAGTGCTTAGCATATGGTCTAAAGATAGCATTGGAGATGTCTTCAAAATCACTTAGGAAATGGAGGCTAAAGTTGCTATATGTGAAGAGAATTATGATGTTGATGACTCTAACTCGAATAGAATTCTCATTCACAAATCAAATGCTAAGTACGTTGGGTGGCTCCACAAACATGACTCTATTCTTAAACAGAAAGTTAGGGTCAAATGGGCGGAAGATGGAGAATCCAATTCCAATTTCTTTCATAGCACTATTAAGGAAAGAAGAGGGAGATCCAGAATTGTCAAGATGAAAGACTCTAATTAATGATAACTGGGTGGAAGGAAATCATGCCATATCTAAAGCTGCAGTGCAATATTTTTATACACTATTCACCCGACCTCAAGAGCCTAACAGATTTGATATTCTTAGATGGGTGGATATTGTGGTTACTGAAGAAGACAATCTGAACCTTCATCAAATTCCCTGTGAATCCGAAATTAAAGATGTTGTTTTCTCACTGGACCTCAATAGTGCGGCTGGTCTAGATGGTTATAATGGGCATTGTCTCCAGGGTGCTTGGAGTATTATTAAACATGATGTATGTCGATTTGTTTCCTCTTTCTTTGGAGTAGCTTCCTTGACCAATTTTGTCACTCACACATGTCTTGTCTTAATCCCAAAATTCAAAGATCCCACTAGTCTTTCTCAGCTAAGACCCATTGGCCTCTGCAACTTCTCAAACAAGATCCTTTCTAAGATTCTTGCAGTGAGGATTGCAACTATTCTTCCTAAAATGATTTTTGAAAACCAATATGGATTTGTTCAAAGGAAGAATCATCACAGAAAGTGTCCTCCCAACTCAAGAAATTATCCATAATATCAAGAATAATAGCAATGGGGGCAATGTAATCATTAAGGTCGACATGTCTAAAGCCTATGATAAAATATCATGGGTTTTCATAAATGTTTTTTAAGGAAGATAGGTATATCAGAGATTTTTATCGATTGGTTCTTCAGATTAGTTTCAAAAAATTGGTACCCCATTATCATAAATGACACCAACTATGAATTTTTTAAGTCTTCCAGGGGCCTTAAACAAGGGGTTCCTCTATCTCCCTCCCTCTTTATTATTGCTGCTGACATCTTATCTAAGCCACTCAATCAACTTCATATGAACCAGAACTTCATTGGTTTCACTATGCACAAAAGAGGTCCATAGATCTATCACCTCCGTTACATAGATGACATTGTTCTCTTCTCTTCAGTCCATAAGAAGTCCATTAAGCTCATCATGAATCAACTTAGAGAATACCAGGATGTTTCGGGTCAAGAGATTTATAAATAAAAGAGCTTCTTCCTCACGCACAACAACATAGATCCTTCTATAAGGGGTAGATTGAAGGGATGGACAGGGTATAAACATCATCATTTCCCCTTCACTAAACTGAGATGACCAATTTACACAGGGAGGAAAATGGTTAGCAATTTTTTATATTTTGCAACTAAGATTCTCAATAAAACTGGAGGGTGGCAAAGCAAAATGCTCTCAGCAAGAGGTAAAGCAATAATCATCAAGCACATTTTGCAATCTCAGGCTCTTCGTCTAATCTCCGCAATGATACCACCTAAAACAGATTTTGCCCAAACGGAAAGGTACTTTTCTAACCTCTTTTGGGGCCAAAATGAAGAGAAAAACAATTATCATTGGAGCACCTGGGAGAAGATGTGCTATCCAATTGACGAAGTTGGTTTGGGCTTCAAAAGACTCCATGATATTTGTCAAGCATTCACTGCAAAGAGATGGTGGGGGATTAGAACAGAGGACAACCTATGGTCAAAATTTTTTAGCGCAAAATATTGTCCAAAAAGTAATTTGGTTTACAAAGTTTGGAATCCTAAGGATTCTAACACTTGGAAAAAACTCATGGATATCAGGCTGAAAGTTGAACCTAATATTATTTGGAAGATAAACAATGGGGATGTACTATTCTGGTGGGATAATTGAATCTTTTGTCGCTCAATCATCAACCTTGTAAACCCCTCTCCCAAGCCAGGAAACATCAAAGTTAACCACTTCATTCAAGAAAATGTGTGGAATCTGGAACACCTTAATAATCATATCCCGGAGTACACTGTCCAAATTGTTCTCAAAGAAGATATTGGTAAGAGAAATATCAAATACAAGGCCATTTAGTGCCTTACCACAAATGGCAAAGTTTCTTGCGCTACTGCTTGGGACTCTTTAAGGGGAAAAAAAAAACCCTCGGTTACTAACATGAGTAAGATTTGGAGGAAGGAGATCCTTTTCAAAGTTTCTTTCTTCATGTGGAGATTGATTAACAAGAAACTCCCGCTAGAAGATAATATGCTAAGATTTGGCATGCAACATATTATAAATTGCTCATGTTATTTATCTCCTAGAGAGGAAACCACCAATCACCGCTTTGCCATCGGAGAGAGGGCAATGAGGCTGTGGAACACTATGGCTAGACCACCGGGCATCATTACTACTAGACAAACCTTTGGTAGCATTCTGAGGAATTAGTGGCACATGCATCCTAACAATGAGGTACACAAACTTGTTCTTCACATTACTCCTCAATTTATTTTGTGGGAATTATGGAAGGCAAGGTGCGCGAAGTTGTATGGTGGTACAAATACTACTGATAAAAGAATATATCTTTAAATACTCTTTCATATAAAGAATTCTATTGCTAAGAAATTTGCTCCAGCGAACAATGATTGGGACTGGGGTAAAGTTTGTGAAACCAGTAGCAACTACAAACCAATGCTAACTAGCATAATGGTTAAATGGAAGAACCCCTCCCCCCGGTAACTCTATTATTCTCAATACAGATGGTAGCTTTATTACACAATATAGCAAAGCTGGAGCATGTGGGGTTGTTAGGAATGAAAATGGCAATATGGTGATGGCTTTTGCCAACCCCGTTCAATTCTTGATTAACAATTTCAGTGAAGCTCAAGCTGCTTTGTTTGGAGTGAATTGGTGTTGTGATAATGGTTGGTCTAAGTTCATTTTGGAATTAGACTCCATGATCCTAGTTCAGGTGATACAAGGTAAGGCGAGTATGCCCTGGAAATGCAAAGAACTGTGAAAATTATACAGATGAAGGCCAAGCAACATCACATTATTGTTAGACATTGCTATAGGGAAGGCAATGTCATGTTATGAAAACTTAAGCAGGAAGGAAGATACCCCAACAATGTAAATTTTGTAATATGAAGAGTTAGAAAGGTGGATATAAGGTGGTATTGAAGGGATCTTTTCTAAAACTCTTACCGGGTCAGGTTTATGTCCCTCTCGCTTTTCTACATATTTGGAATGGTATAAAGGACCACGCCACGTATCGGCACAACTTTATAAAAAAGAAAGAAAGAAAGGAAGCACATCAAGAAGGAGAAGGAGAAAAAAGAATAAAGATACATTTTGGAAAAAGTCACCAACTTGTTTGCACATGGAATAACTTCACTAACAGGATATGTTGCTCGGATTCTCAAAAAATGTTGCTGTACCCGTATCAGATCCTCCAAAAAATTATTGTTGTACCCATATCAGATCCTCTAAAAATGAATAACTTTTAGAATATCTCAAATATACTCGGCTATAGTTTTGAAAGATCCATGCAATTTTGAAGGATCCGAGGTAGTATTCAAACCTCAACCTCAAATCTTTATCATAGGAAGTGTCAGTGAATAGAAAAGGTCTAACCTCAAGTCAGTACCAGTACCGTTTGTAATGCAGAGGGTTAATGACATTAAGCAATTTTGTGTGTAAAAGACTCTAAAGTTTGGACAGTGAATATGAAATTCTAGGATTGAATAAGACAAGTCTACCAACACCAACTTAGCTAAGCTTTTAGAATTTAGGTAAAATTTCCTCACACGCATTTGATGAAACTCTAATACACTACTAGAAATTCGGAAAAAAGCGACCAGGAAAAGCGACCAACGTTGGTCGCTTATTGACAAAAAAGCGACCAAACAGGCCTAGTCGATATTAAGCTGGTTACTTTACCTTAGGGATCAAAGTTGGTCGCTAATTTAGCGACCAACTTTGGTCTCTAAGGTAAAAGAACCAAATATTCCGGGTAAAGAAAATAGCGACCAACTTTGGTCGCTTTTAATATTTTAATAATATAATATTGACGACCAAAGTTGGTCTCCAAATGTAAATTACGTTTTTTTATTCATTATTAATCATAAAAAAGCGACCAACTTTGGTCTATAAAGAAAATATTATATTTTAAAATCTGAAAAATGGAGACCAAAGTTGGTCGCTATATTATTAATTTTTTTGATTTTTTTTAAAGTAAGAGACCGAAGTTGGTCACTATTTTCATGAATTTTTTTTTTAATTATAATCGACCAACTTTGGTTGCTATATTTGCAGAAATTATTATTTTTAAATGGAATAGCGACCAAAGTTGGTCGCTTTTGGGAAATCTGGGTTAAATAGCGACCAAAGTTGGTCGCTATTGCCCAGAAAATTATTTTTTTTAAGGGACAAGCGATCAACTAGCGACCAACGTTGGTCTCTTTTCTTGGTATATTTTTGGCAGAAATTGCCTGTTTTGGCAATAACACCACCTGCCAGCTTACCAAAATTCCTATACAGGCATTTTACGCCAACAACAACAATAAACAACAACAACAACAACAACAACAACAACAACAACAACAACATTAAAACTAATAAACTATAAAATTTAATAGAACTAATACATTGAGCTAACTAAACTAAGTTAACTGTTATTACAAGTCAAGGATTATTTTGTACATCATTATCATCACCGTCTGATGAACTTTCATCACGAAGACGGTATGGAGAAGGGTGTAGTTGTCTAGGACGGGAAAAATGATAACGGGGAGGACGGGAGGAATGCGCACGGGGAAGGCGAGCCTCTAGCGATGACTCATGAGACCGGGGAATCGGAAAAGTGCCAGAAACCAAGAGAGATTTGAGCTGCTCTTGTATGCCAACGTACTGAGCCTGTATAATCTTTTCTCTTTCCTTGGTGGCTTCTAGCTCGGATGTGAGCTTTGCCACAGTCTCCCACATAGAGGAGAGGCCCTCCCCATCAAGTTGCTCGGCTTGCGAGGAAGTCCCTATTCCTTGCATTCCACACTTATAGCGATGGAATTTCTTAGTAGGAAGCCCGTATACCTTCCCCCATTTTGGACCGCCAGTAGCCTGCGTCCATATTCTTTCAGCATCCTCGTCCGAAGGTTGGATTGGGTCGCCCGACTCATTAGGTGGCTGACTGCGTATGAATTCCTCCACTTCAGCTGTGAAGCGACCCTATAAGAAAAATTACATTGAATTAGTATTTCAAAATTTATATAAAAGTAAATCAAAATACTTAATGAAAAGTGAAAATTTACATGTACAGTCAAGGATTGGCTCTCGACCCACCTTTCTTCATCCGTCTTTTTCTTCTTCTTTACAATATGAGTCTCCTTGAATAGCTCATCTTGCTTCATCGAACGCCCTAACTTCTTTTCCTGAAAACTCATAAATTTTAGTTAAGAAACAGAATAATTATACTTTGAAAATTAAAATAAATTAAGCAATTATGTACTATTCTTCTCTTTATTGTCCATAGGCTGATCGCACCTCCAGTGTGCAAGGATCCTCCCTTCTCAGATGCACGAGCTTTCTTTCCTTTTTCGCTCTTCTCTAAGAACTCTGCTGTAAGTCATTGCCTTTGCAAATCCTCCCATAAATGCTGAAGCAACCAGCCAGGCTTCTGGTTCAACTTTCTAGCTTTGGAGAAACAATGCGACAACCGCTTGCGAGCCTTGAGATAAAAATTTGCAGCCACATCCGCGCTATAGCGGTGTTCCCATACACACTTGCTCTGTAGTTCAAAAGTTAAGTATTATATGGAAATATCATATTAGATGGAAACATCATAAAAGCTATATTCGATATATTATACTTAGCTTTTATTAGCTAATAATTATTCAAAAGTTAAGTGCATTAGCTGCTTATAATATAGTATATAGTATAGCTAATTTATATTCGATATAATATTAGCTAATGCACTAATACTTAGTGCATAGTATAGTGTAAGTATGTGTGTGTGTGTGTGTGTGCATATATATATATATATATATATATATACATATTTAGATGAAAATGTCATAAATATAAATAATTGTACTGCTTAAAAGAATATTATATCTTAAATTGATTGAAAATTTGCTCCTTCAGCGAGAATGAGAAATCACTCCAAGTCGCATAAGGGCTATCATAAAGCTTTCTGGGGGCTTGGGTGATTATCCTTGTAGTAATATTACTAGGGATGACCTTGCAATTTAATTAAAAAAACATGTGACGACCCGGCCAGTCGTCTCGTGAGTTACCACTCCGTTTTCTCCATTTTCCATCTCATTATGCTTCGTTATCCATATTTTATGTGATCGAGTTGAGTATTTTGCGTTAGGAGTGAGTTTGGCAAGAAATGAGACACTTAGTCTCTTTTAAGAAGGATTAAGTTGAAAAAGTCAATCGGATGTTGACTTGTGAGTTAGAGGGCTCGGATGTAAGTTCCGATGGTTCGGTTAGCTTCGGGAGGTGATTCATGACTTAGGATTGTGATCGGAATTGGTTTTAGAGGTCCGGTATAGAATTAGGCTTGAATTGGTAGAGTTCGTATTTTAGCAATTTCCGGTTGTTGGCGAGATTTTGATCCGAGGGTCGGAATGAAATTAAGAGAGTTGCTATAGCTTCGTATGGTGATTTCGGACTTAGGCGTATTTCCGGATTTGAAATTGGAAGTCCGTAGGACAACTCAACGCATTTTGGCGAATGTTGGAAAATAGAAGATTTTTGGAAAGTTTGACCGAGGGGTTGGCTTTTTGATATCGGGATCGGAATCCAGTTTTGAAAACGTTTATAGGTCCGTTATGTTATTTGTGACTTGTGTGCAAAATTTGAGGTCAATCGGATTCGATTTGATAGGTTTCGGCATCGAATGTAGAAGTTGGAATTTGTTAAGTTTCATTAGGCTTGAATTGGGGTATGATTCATGTATTTAGCGTTGTTTGATGTGATTTGAGGCCTCGACTATGTCCATATGATGTTTTAAGATTTGTTGATATATTTGGTTGAAGTCCCGAGGGCCTCGAATGGATTTTGGATGGTTGATGGAGCTTAACTTGGGCAATTCAAGAATGTTTCGATGTCGTTTATTCAAGAATAAGTGGTATTATATTATGCAAATTGACTTCAAATTCAGTTTTAATTGAAGCATTAGATCCGTATCGAAATTTCGGAGTCATAGCAAAAAGAATCGTCCAATTCGGACATCGTATGAGAAAGTTATGCCTATTTCTGTGCTAAGAACTCTGTGG
>MCJB01010221.1:0-54130 GCA_002018475.1 Nicotiana obtusifolia | reverse complement strand
CGCATTGCATTTTTTGTTGTGTTGGTGTTGTTTCCAGTTACCTCACGTTATCTATTGAGATGTTACTTGTTTTTACTGCTCCATCGTGGATTGCTTTGAGTCTTATGTGTTTCTTACTTTCAGTCATTATTTATATTTATTACTCACTGAGTTGGAAGTACTCACATTATTCCCTGCACCATGTGTGCAGATGCAGGCATTAACGGTTCCGCTTCGAGGCATTGACTACTACTGCCAGGGCGGTGATTTGGAGGTTACGAGGTAGCTGTAGGCGTCCGCAGCCCCGTATCTCCTTTATTTTTTTGTTTTCACTTTCTTCAAACAATTGTGCCAAGGATATTGTAATAGTTATTTTGTTATTAGGATTTCATTAGTGGCTCATGACTTTGTGACACCCCGATCTGAGGGCTGTAGTCGGGATGGTCTACTATATTTTCCCACAAATTACTGTTACTTGATCGTACTTATATTATTTTTGTATTGTTAACTGTTTAAATGAGGTTTGGTTTAAATCGGCTGGTCTTGTCTTCATGAGAGGCGCCATCACGACCGGGTTGGGATTTTGGGTCGTGACATTGAACAACAATGTCCAACTCTCTGTTAATTCTGGTTCTGGCTTTTACTTTCCTCCTTATTCTGTGTAGTATTCGTTCAATTTCTGGATCAAAAGGGAGAAGGTTGTTTGCGCTTCTACTCCTCCGCATTCAATAGAAGAGCCTGTGTGTGCAAACAACGTAAGCCGATTAGTGAAACTTGAATAAATAACAAATATAAGCTGAAGTTGGTAAAGTAGCAGATTTTTAAGTCCCCGGCAACGGCGCCAAAAACTTGTTGCTCCCTAACGCACACGCAAGTATACGCAGTCGACAAGTAATATAGGATTGTAAGTCCAGGTTATCGTACCCACAGGGACTTAAATTAACTACTTTCTAACGAACTAATATTGTTATTTAAACAAGCAAAAGTCAAGTTTCAATAGATGGATTATTCTAAATTATAATTCTAATTTATATCTAAGAATTGCAAGGAACAAATTACGTGTTGTGTAATCAATAAAACAAATATTCCAGGGTTGTGATTATTTTACCAATCCTATTATGTTCAAATTAACTTCTCGTTCATATAATTCATGTATGGTTGCTAATTAATCGATAAACATGCTCATAGCCTTCTTCCGAAGTACTATTTGCCTGTTCTTAATATGATTAACACCTATATTCCTATGGAATTAATCTATCAAAAATGCAATAAAAACACGATATTCAATTAAGCATGGTGATTAAGTATATTCCTATCCTAACCACGAATCCGCCCCCTTTAAAAGGTTAAGAACATGCTTTCTTCAATTCTTTTCTAATATAAACATAGTTTTTCCAAACATAGCATAGATAATTGATAGAACTTAATTGATGGCCAAAACAATTAAGCAATTAGGCATAAAATTGAAGAAACAACCATATGATTATGAATTATAAACAAGGAATTATCAATTTTTGAATCACAATATTCATGGCTAATCACAACCCCAGAACAAGGGGTGATTAGCCACTCATGTTCAGAATAATTAAAATATAAAGTAATTGAAAAATTATATAAAAATACTAGACAAAGATGAAGAACTGAAGATCGATTGCTTCTATGCGATGTTCCGTGGCGTTCTTGGCTCCCAAATCACGTTCTCCCCCTTCCTATTGGGTTTGGAGGTGTTTATATAGGAGTTGGAAAGGGGTAGGGTCGAAATAGTGGACTCCTAGACGGACTAGGACAGTTTCCCGAAGTCGGCGCCCCCCAGGGCGCTGCGTCCAGTGACTTCTTTCCATGTTCTGCCTCCAGCGCCACAGGTGGCGCCAGGCGCTGCTGTGGCGCCCAATGCCTCTTGGTCCACTTTCGTCTCTTTTTGGCTCATTTCTTGCCCGTTTCGCCCCCAATTGCTCCCGACTCATTCCTACGCATAAAAACACATTACATTAACATGAATTGAAGCAATTAACATCCCAATTTCATAAAATAAGAGCCAAATATGAAGTGATTTACATAGAAATATATATCTTTTACACCAAACATCAATATTATAGAGAGGTTTCACTGTATTTTATCAGTAGTATGTAAAGTCGATCTGTATTGATCCTCTAGGAGGATCCTTTTACAATTTACGTGACAGATTTCTATTTCTAAAACATAAAAGAGGAATTTGTATATGCCAAAAATGATATTATGCAGAACAAGTTTAAGCGCAATTTGTATATTCTTGTTATTAGTAACATAGTTATATGTTAATTATCTTTTCAAAAAGTTTTCTCCAGCAGTGTAATATTCGAAAGAGTATATGTTGCACATTTTCTCCATTTAAACAAAACATATTTAAGAACAAGTAAAAAGAGCTCTTAGTTTATCAGCTCCAAAACAGAATGACCGAATTATTAGAATAGCAGTATCACAGAGGGACAAAATTTGAATTTAGTATCGGAGAAATAGAACAAAAACTTCTGGGGACAAACGACGAGCTTGTAGTTTGTAACAAGGACTAAGCAAAACAGAAAAAAATTAGAAAATGTGCATGGTGGAGGCTAATGTCTGTCGTTTCATATATTTTGACTGATAATAGAGCATATTGTTTTTAGTTGTATCATTCTTTTTGATCTCTAGGATTCTCAAAGTCCTATTTAATATTTACACTTTATGTCTATTATGTGAAAGCCAGAGAATTATCCCATTTCCAGTTCCATGTTCCTTAGTTCGAATATTTCCTCTTTTTCTTAATTGTGTGCTACATATGGAAGCTATATAGTATAAATCACTATTTTATTTCTTCTTTTGTCCCTTTGCCGTGTAAAGCAGGAGATCTTTTACCATATTATGGGGGATCACTTGGTTATTTAAGTTCAACAAATGTTGTCAGGATTAATAATGACTAAGGAGCAGTAGTTTGTCCATTACTATTTTATAATTGTGTGTGTTACTCGGTCAATTCTAACACTAATTTTGATGCTAAACTATTATTAAGAGTTTATATTATTTTATCATATTGAATATACCTTATTACATAGCAATACTTTTGTTTTTTTAGTACTTTCTAATTGAGGTCTCGGGATAAAATTTTAGAATTTAACTCATTTTGGATAGTAGCACTAAAACTCCATAGTAATCTTTATAGAGTGAGAATCCAGATTAATCGAGCCAGTGATCTTGGCCGGACACCAAATGCTTGAAGCAAACAAACAAAAAAACTCTTGTTTTATACAATCAAAAATTATGTTAAGCAAGCGTGTGGTATTCACAAGGGTACTAATAAAAGGAAAAATCAATAAATATATTGCTCTCTCATACCATTATTCATCTATTTTTTTCTCTTCAAGGGCTAAATAGAAAAAGAGAGAAGTAAGCAACAATAATTTTTTGGAGTTTGCTTGCAGAAGTTATCTTGCACCAACTATTGTAATGGCCGAAGAAACATTTATTAGCATTGTATAGTACATTGTACATGCTACATACCATGTGTAATGATTTAACAACTCCTCACACTTAAGAGTATCACGTGGAGTTTAGGCCATTATTGATGTTATGCTTGTGGCTAAGAAAATTTTCGATCATCGCACTAATTCGAGAACCAAAAATTCTTAAAAGGTCTAAAATTAATATCTTGGAAATTGAATTCCTGAACAAGAAATGCTATTTTTCGTGACGATCTTTTTGGGATGAGTTTATTTAAACACTTTTATGAGTAAATTTTTGGCAACTTAAAAGTTGGCACGAAGAATGATTTTTGGTGGCGACTTGTAGGGGCGTCATGATAAGTTTTAACCACTTGACTATTTTTAGAGACTTTCAAGTCAATAAAAAGTTGTTTTGTCTTCACCTCATATGGCGACCGTCAAATGGCCACTAAAAGTTCCAGTTTGTGTAGTGATAGAATAAGAATAAATTACTTTCTCTGGGGCAACATTCCTATCAAATTGGGTCCATCTTTTACTTTCTTACTCGAACACTTTATATATAACTTAAAAAAAGTTCTTCCCTTAAGCAAGTAATAAAGACCCCCTCCTAACTTTTTTTTCTTTGCTTCTTTCTTCTTCTCCTTCATCGTTGATGGCTTACACCCCATAGTTTCTCTACCATTATTATTATATTTCACTTCTCTTTCCAGATTTAAAGTGGAGATCTGTTCGCTACATGTGAATTGAGATGTTTAAAAGAAAAACTTAAACATCCATAATTTGGTTTCTTCGAATATTCAAAGACGAGATTTAGAAAAAGCTAGATCTTAAATTTGAATATGAATTGTGTTTTTTTTTTCTTAAAAGGAAAATAATTTGTTATAAATCTCTAAATGCTCTCTTCAGTTCTCCACACATCAAATAAACTGTCATTATCCCTATTTACAATAGTACAAAACCTATTTCAACTAGAAACATGAAAACTTATTCCTATACAATTCTGACTACAAATCCTCTTTAAACATAAATTAAATAAACTAGCAAATATTGAATCCTAAACAATTAAGCTTTCCTAGTACAACTTTGAATTAGCTTTTCAATATTCTCTCGTAATTCAAAGTTGTATACGTCTGACTTTTTTGTTGTTGTTGTTGGGGAATTTTTCTCCAACTTCTACTTTTATTAAGCACTTGTCTCTAACCCCCATAGATGTACTTTGTCACCAACACTAATTTTGTTAAAGTACATGTCTCCAACACTCGTTGATGCACTTTGTCACCAACACTAATTTTATTGATTCACATGTAGTCAACTTCCAACTTTTAAAACCTCTCTTCAACTTTCAGAGAAGAGATTCTTCCTGTTTTGCCTCATTTGCTTGCACTTCTTTAAACTTTCTTTTTTCTTGAATTTTTCATGAAATTTTCACCGAATAATCTATTTTTCTTGACAACTATATATGATTTTGCCAACATAATTCATGGTCAGACGGGAGGCATACTTTAGCTAGCGCCGCCTGCCGGTAACGGAAGCTACTTGATACTCTCCCAAGATCGTAGAAGCACAACCAATATGAAATAAAATATTTATTATAGTATAAAACTATTTCAACTAGAAACATGAAAACTAATTCCTATATAATTCTAACTACAAATCCTAAGACATGAATTAAATAAACTAGCAAATATCAAAATCTTAAATAATTAAGGTTTCCTACTACAACTTTGTCACGACCCCAAATTCCCTCCTTAGGATATTATGACGGCACCTAGTCTCTAAGACTAGGTATGCCTAATCAATATGCAGAAGCATTAAATAAGAGATTAAAACTTGAACATCCCAACAATTTCATAAAAAGAATCCACCAAAACTCAATATCTATAATTCCAAAACCTGGTGAGATATAAGTCACAAGCTCTAAATACAGTAACGAACAATCCTATACATCACTGTCTATCAAAATGTAAAAAAATAAAAAAAGAACGTGATAGAAGAGACTCCGAGGTCCGCGAACGCATGCAGGTGTACCTTGAAGTCTCCAAAGCAGTAACACAACGCACTAATATCGAGGCTGATAGGATGCGCCTGGAGCCTGCACATAAACATGTGCAGAAGCGTAGTATGAGTACACCACAACGGTACCCAATAACTGCCAAGCCTAACCTCAGTAGAGTAGTGACGGGGTCAGGTCAGGGCCCTACTGAAAATAATAGAAAAAACAAGACAGAAGATATAATGATGTAATGAAATGACAGAGAAGTGTAACGATAGAAATTCGCAGAAGATAACAACACCAAATTAAAGAAGACAATTACAACACGTAAGGAAGCACGAATCTTACAAGTTAAGGAACAGCAGCAACAACAACAACAATAATGCAGCAAACAGAGGAAAACAACAAGCGCATTCCCGAGGGACTGCCTCGTAGCCCCAAAAGTTAATATCTCACAACGGCATGACAGAAACCTCGTACGAACAATAAAAACCGCAGGACAGAAACCTCGTGCTATGATAACAACCCGCAAGGCAGAAACCCCGTGCCATAATAACAATCTGCACGGCAGAAACCCTGTACCACAATAACAAGCTACACGGTAGAAACCTCGTGTCACAATAACAATTCGCACAGCATAAATCTCGTGCCACAACAAACATTCATCTCAACAATAATCTCAAAAACCAACACATAACAATTGAAATAATGATGACATAAGCACTGAATCATATAGTTAAAGAATGAATACGGAATCAAGGAAACAGATCATTCAACAACGCATGTTGTACAAATTGCAAATAAGAGATAATATACGTAGACATGTGAAATTAGGCTATACATGAAGACTACACATGCTAGAGCAGCTCAATTAAGGAAATAAAAAGGAAACTACTTAGGCAAAAAATCGGATTTTTTTAATATTTAGCCCGATGCACTTATCACCTCGCGTACACGGCCTTCACGTATTGCAGTTCACCATAACAGTACCAAATCCTAAGGGGAATTTCCTCACACACAAGGTTAGACAAGTTACTTACTTCAAACCTCGCTCAATCAATCAATAAGAAAGCCTTTCCCTCGATTTTCCAGCTCCGTTCGGCTAGAATCTAGCCAAAGTAATTTCATACTATAAATACAACTATAGAAAACTAATTTAAATAATGAAATTACAACTTTAGCAAAGAATTGAAAAATCGCTCAAAAAAAAGTCGACCCAGACCCATGTCTCGGAACCCAACCAAAATTATAAAATTCGAACACCACTCGATATCGAGTCCAACCATACAAGAATATCCAAGTCCGACCTCATTTGGCCGTTCAAAACCTAAGCTCTAAAGTCAAGAATCCTTACCCTAATGCTTCCTCTGAAAATCCCTCAAACTCTTGCCTTAATCCTAGCCCTAAATTTCCCAATGTGAAAATGAAACCAATTTTCCCTATTTCTGCCCAGTCAAACCGCATCTACAGCCCAAGAATCGCTTCTGCGATGCCGCGCCTACGGAAAAACCGTCGCAGGTGCGAAAATCGCTTAGGCCTAGGGTTTCCGCTTCTGTGGATAAGATCGTGCATCCGCGAAACCACTTATGCGGAAAATATGATCGCACCTGCGCCCCTTGCCATCTCAGAAGCGAAGGCGCTTCTGCGAAATATTTTTCGCTTCTGCGACCACTACTGGGCATGACCAAACTCTCTTCTACGACCAAGAGCTCGCTTTTGCGAGCCCGCACATGCGGCCAATCCTCCGCAGGTGCGAAAACACCATAACAGCCCAGCTTCAGCAGATTTCACAAGTCTCATTTTGTTCCAGTTCAATCCGAATCACACCTGGGGCCCCCGGGACCCCATCCAAATATACCAACAAGTCCTATTACATTAAACAAAATTACTCGAGCCTTCAAATCACATCAACCAACTTTAAAAACATGAATTACGCATCGATTCAAGCCTAATGAACTTTAGAACTTCTAACTTCTACATTCGATGCCTAAACCTATCAAATCAAGTCCAATTGACCTCAAATTTTTCACACAAGTCATAATTGATATTACGGACATGTTCCACCTTTCGGTAATGAAATCTGACCCCGATATCAAAAAGTCCTCCCCCGGTCAAACTTCTCAAAAATCATCCAACTTTCCAACTTTTGCCAATTAACGCCGAAATGACCCACTGACCTCCAAATCAACACCCAGACACGCTCCTAAGACCACAATCACCCTACGGAGCTATTGTAACCGTCAAAATTCTATTCCGGAGTTGTCTTCATACAATTCGAACTACGGTCAACTCCTACGACTTTAACTTTTAACTTAAGGACTATGTATCTCATTCGACTCCGAAACTCTCCCGAACCCGACAAGAAGCACCTCGGCAAGTCAAGTAACCACAAAATGAGATAGAGGGAGCAATAAATAAGGGATCAGGACTACCACTCTCAAAATGATCGGCCAGGTCGTTACATCCTCCCCCTCTTAAAACAAACGTTCGTCCTCGAACGAGTATAGAGACATACCTGAAGTGGTGAAAAGAAGAGGATAACAGCTACGCATAACATGCCCGGTCTCCTAAGTCGGCTCCTCGACTGGATGACCCCTCCACTGAATCTTCACCGAAGTGATGTTCTTCGACTTCAACTTTCAAACCTGCTTGTCCAAGATGGCCACCGGCTCCTCAACATAAGATAGATCTATGTCCAATTGGACTGAGCTGAAGTCTAACACATGAGACGGATCGCCGTGATACTTCCGGAGCATGGAAATATGGAACGCTGGATGAACTGCAGAGAGACTAGGTGGTAGTGCAAGTCTTTAAGCCACCTCTCCAGCCCTCTCAAGAATCTCAAAAGGCCCGATATACCTAGGGCTCAACTTGCCCTTCCTCCCGAACCTCATAGCACCCTTCATGGGCAAAACCCAGAGCAAGAACCGCTCCCCAACCATGAATGCAACATCGCGAACCTTCTGATCTACATAACTCTTCTGTCTGGTCTGGGTTGTACGAAGTCAAACCTAAATCAATTTATCCTTTTCTAAAGCATCCTGAACCAAGTCTGTACCCAATAGTCTAGCCTCACCGAGCTCAAACCAACCCACCGGGGACCAGCACCGCCTCCTACCATACAAAGCCTCATACGGGGCCATCTGAATGCTCGACTGATGACTGTTGTAGTAGGAAAACTTTGCAAGTGACAGGAACTTATCCCAAGCACCCCCAAAATCCATCAGACACGCACTAAGCATATCCTCCAATATCTAAATAATGCGCTCGGCCTATCCGTCTGTCTGAGGGTGAAATGCTATACTCAACTCCACCCGAGTACCCAACTCATGTTGTAAGGCTCTCCAAAACCGCTATGTAAACTACGTATCTCGGTCAGAGGTGATAGATACCAGCACACCATGAAGCCTGATAATCTCGTGAATGTAGACCAGAGCCAGCTGCTCTGAAGAGTAAGTAGTAACCACAAGAATGAAATGAGCTGACTTGGTCAATTTATCCATAATCATCCAAACTGCATCGAACTTCCTTTGAGTCTATGGGAGCTCAACAACGAAATCCATAATAATCTGTTCCCATTTTCACTCCGGAGTCACTAGCTTCTGAAGAAATCCACCAGGCTGCTGACGATCATACTTCACCTGTTGACAATTTAGGCATCGAGCTACATACTCCACTATGTCCTTCCTCATTCTCCTCCACCAATAATGCTGCCTTCAGTCCTGATACATCTTCGCGGCACCTGGGTGAATGGAGTACCGCGAACTGTGAGCCTCCTAGAGAATCAACTCATGAAAACCCTATACAATGGCCACACATAGCCTGTGTTGCATCTGTAATACACCATCATCTCAAATAGTGACCTCCGTGGCATCACCGTGCGGAACCGTGTCCTTCAGGACAAGCAGATGGGGGTCATTTTACTGACGCTCTCTGATACTCTCATAAAGAGAAGACTGAGAAACCACACAAGCCAAAACTTGACTCGGCTCAGAAACATCAAATCTAACAAACTGGTTGGCCAGTACCTGAACATCCAAGGCTAAAGGCCTCTCTGCTACTATTAGATATGCTAAGCTGCCCAATTTCTCCGCCTTGCGAATCAAGGAATCTGCCAAAACATTGGCTTTCCCGGGAGGATAGAGAATGGTGATGTCATAGTCCTTAAGAAACTCCAACTTTATCCGCTACCGCAAGTTAAGATCCTTCTATTTAAACAGATGCTGTAGACTCCGGTGATCGGTGTAGACCTCACATGGGACA
This sequence comes from Nicotiana obtusifolia, assembly GCA_002018475.1. Classification (NCBI taxonomy): domain Eukaryota; kingdom Viridiplantae; phylum Streptophyta; class Magnoliopsida; order Solanales; family Solanaceae; genus Nicotiana; species Nicotiana obtusifolia. The sequence continues at coordinate 44,440 of MCJB01010221.1, read as the reverse complement.
CCATAGAAATAGTGCTGCCAGATCTTTAAGGCATGAACAATAGCTGCTAACTCGAGGTCGTGGACAGGATAGTTCTTCTCATGCACCTTCAGCTATCTAGACGCGTAGGTAATCACCCTACCGTCCAGCATCAACACAAGCCGAGACCAGTGTGTGACGCATAACAATACATTGTATAGGACCTCAAACCAGTAGGAAATACCAATACTGTTCTGTAATCAAAGCAGTCTTGAGCTTTTGAAAGCTCTCCTCACACTCCTCGGTCAACCTTAACAGAGCACTCTTCTGGGTCAGCCTGGTCATAGGTGCTGTAATAGATGAGAAACCCTCTACAAATCAACGACAATACCTCGCCAAGCCAAGAGAACTCTGGATCTCCGTAGCTGAGGATGGTCTGGACCAACTCTTCGTTGCTTCAATCTTCTTTAGATCTACCTTGATCCCCTCACTGGATAGCACATGACCCAAGAATGCCACTGAATCTAGCAAGACTTCACACTTCGAAAATTTTGCATATACCTTCTTTTCTATCAAGGCCTGAAGCACTGTCCTCAGGTGCAGCTCATGTCCTCCCGGCTCTGGGAGTACACTAGAATGTCGTCAATAAACACAATGAAGAAAGAGTCAAGATAGGGTTGAAATACACTGTTCATCAAGTGCATGAATACTGCTGGAGCATTGGTCAGCCCAAAAGACATCACAATGAACTCGTAATGACCTTACTGAGTCTTGAAAGCAGTCTTCGGGATATCTGGCTCCCAAATCTTCAACTGAGGATAGCCTGAACGCAAATCGATCTTAGAGAACACCCTGGTACCCTAAAGCTGATCAAAGGCATCATCAATACGTGGCAATGGATACTTGTTCTTCACTGTAACCTTGTTCAACTGGCAATAATCAATACACATTCGCATAGAACCATCCTTCTTTTTTACAAACAAGACAGGAGCACCCTGGGGCGACATACTAGGCCGAATGAAGCCCTTATCGAGCAACTCTTGCAACTGTTCCTTTAACTCTTTCAACTTTGCTGGGCCCATATGATAGGGTGGAATAGAAATAAGTTGAGTGCCCGATAACAAATCAATACACCAAAGTCAATATCCCTGTCGGGTGGCATGCTCAGAAGATCCGCAGGAAATACATCTAGATAATCCCTCACTACTAGAACTGACTCGACGGTAGGAGTATCAGCACTAACATCCCTCACATATGCCAGATACGAATCACACCCCTTCTCAACCATCCACTGAGCCTTTATAAATGAGACAACCCTACTAGGAACATAATCTAAAGTACCTCTCCACTCTAGCCGTAGTAGACCTAGTACAGCCAACATTACCGTCTTGGCGTGACAATCAAGAATAGCATGATAGCGCGATAACCAGTCCATGCCCAAGATAACATCGAAATCCACCATACTGAGCAACAATAAATTAGCTCTTGTCTCAAAACCACTAAGAACAACCTAACACGACCTATACACACGGTCAACAACAATAGAATCTCCCATGGGTGTAGACATATAGACAGGTGAACTCAAAGAATCACGGGATACACCCAAATACAGATAAAAATAAGATGACACATAAGAATAAGTGGAGTCTGGATCGAATAAGACCAATACATCTCTATGACACACTGGAACAATACCTATGAAGATAGAGTCGGATGCAATTGCCTCCGTCCTAGCAGGAACAACATAGTATCTGGCCTAGCCTCCCTCTCTAGGGCGACCTCTACCTGCTCGACCTCCACCATTAGAATGCTTTGCAGGTGGAGTGGGAGCTGGTGCTGTAATCATAGCCTGAAGACCCAATGGAGCGTGCGGTGCCTAATTGGTCTGTGGAGGTGCACCCCTCCTAAGCCTGGGGCAATCCCTCACCAGATGACGAGTGTCACCATACTCAAAACAAGCTCTGGGAGGATGTGGCTGTTGTGGCTAGCTCGGGCCTGATCGGTAGCACTGACCGCTAGAAGCACCCTGTGCAGGAGGTGCACTAGATAATGGAGGTGCATAATAAGGAGCTCGGGGCCTCGGAGTGGCCGGAGTACCGCTGGCGGCTGGAAGTGCTGAATGAACAGGGCGACTCACACAGCCCCTACCCTAACGAGCAGCAGCTGGGGCACAAGTACCATTATATGTGCTAGACACTCGAGACCTCTTGGCCTCTCTCTCCTTCCTCTCCCGAGTCAGCATACCCTCCAATCTCCTAGCAATCCCTACTACCTGCTGGTGTGCGATGTCAATCTCCAACTCTGGGGCCATGCTAAATCTGATACTGGGGTTGATCCCCTTGATAAATCGATGAACCCGCTCTCGAACAGTAGCAACCAAGACTGGTGCATGCCTAGCCAAATCACTAAATCGGACCGCATATTCCGACACGGTCATAGAACCCTGGTGCAACTACTTAACCTCTACACGCCATGCATCTCTGAGACTCTGGGGAACATACTCCCTCAAGAACATATCCGAGAACTAAGTCCAAGTGAGTGAAGCTGCCTCGGTCGGACTACCTAACTCATATGATCGCCACCACTGATAGGCCGCTCCTCTAAGCTGGAACGTAGTGAAATAAACCCCACTAGACTCCGTAAAAACAGTAGTACAAAGGATACGGTAGCACTTCTCAAGAAAACCATGGGCATCCTCTGATGTCAAGCCACTGAAAGTAGGAGAGTGGTACTTCTTGTACCTCTCGAGCCTGAGCTCCTTCTCCTCAGAAACCACTACCCTAACCTCTAGCTGAATTGGGGCTACGGCCTGCACTGGGTTGCGGGCGGCAGGATTCCGTGCTCCTCCCCCGGCCTCAGATGTAGCAGGAGTGAGTGGTATCAACCCTACCTGGGCCGAAGTGTTGAACATGCTCAGAAACTAGGCGAGAGTCTCCTGGAGAGCTGGTGCAGTAACAGGCGTCTCAGGTACCTGCCCTCCAACTTGAGCTATTGGTGGCTCCTCTGTAGCAGCTCGTTCGGGTGCTCTGCCTGCACCTCGTGGACGTCATCGACATCTACCCCGGCCACAGCCTCTCGCAGCTATAACAGGGGGATCGGGTGTTTGGTCATCTGATCAAGCTTTACATGCCCTCACCATCTATAAGACAATAGAAAGGAAAAATTTAAGAATACGAAGTCAAAAATTTCGCACAATAAGACATCAAAGAAGTGAAGCATTTTCATAACAGTTCCATAGCCTTCGGAAGATAAGCACATACATCTCTGTACCGATCTGCGAGACTCTACTAAACTTGCTTGTGAATCATAACACTTATAAACCTAAAGCTCCAATACCAACATGTCACGACCCCAAATTCCCTCCATACGATATCGTGATGGCACCTATTCTCTAAGACTAGATAAGCCTAATCAATATGCGAAAACATTAAATAAGAGATTTAAACTTGAATATCCCAACAATTTCATAAAAAGAATCCACCAAAACTCAATACGTAAAATCCCAAAACCTGGTGAGATATAAGTCCCAAGCTCTAAATACAGTACTGAACAATCCTATACATCACTATCTATCAAAATTTAAAGAAATAAGAAAAGAACGGGATAGAAAGGGACTCCGAGGCCTGCGGACGTGGGCAGGTGTACCTTGAAGTCTCCAACGACACATCACACTAATATCGAGACTAATAGCATGCACCTGGATCTTCACAATAACATGTGCAGAAGCGTAGTATGAGTATACCACAACAGTACCCAGTAAGTGTCAAACCTAACCTTAGTAGAATAGTGACGAGGTCAGTTTAGGGCCCTACTAGAAATAATAGGAAAAACAAGGAAGAAGATATAATAATGTAATGAAATGACAGATAAGTGTAATAATACAAATTTGCAGAAGATTACAATACGGAATCAAAGAAGATAATTTCAACACGTAAGGAAGCACGAATTTTATAAGTTTAAGGAATAACAACAACAACAATGTAGCAAACAGAGGAAACCAACAAAGGCACTCCCAAGGTACCGCCCCATAGTCCAGAAAGTAAATATCTCACAACGGCATGACAGAAACCTCATACGAACAATAAAAACCGCACGGCAGAAACCTCGTCCTACAATAACAACCCGCATGGTAGAAACCTCGTGCCACAATAACAAACCGCACGGCAGAAACATTGTGCAACAATAACAATCCGCACGGAATAATCCTCATGCCACAATAACAATCCGCACGGTAGAAACCTCGTGCCACAATAACAATTCGCACGGCAAAACCTCGCGCCACAACCAACAGCCATCTCAACAATAATCACATAAACCAACACATAACAACTGGAACAATGATGATACAAGCAAAGAATCCTACAATTAAAGAATGAATACTGAATCAAGGAAACAAGTAATTCAACTACGCATGTCGTACAAATTGAAAATAAGAGATAAGACATGTAAACATGTGAAATTAGGCTAAACATGATGACTACACCTGCTAGAGTAACTCAATTATGGAAATAAAAAGGAAACTACTTAGGAAAAAAATGGTTTTTTTAACATTTTTCCCGAGTACGCACTCGTCACTTCGCGTACATGGCCTTCAGGTATTGCAATTTACCATAACAGTACCAAATCCAAAGGAGAAATTTCCTCACACAAGGTTAGACAAGTCACTTATCTCAAACCTTGCTCAATAAATCAATAAGAAGGCCTTTCCCTCGGTTTTCCAACTCTGGTCGGCTTGAATCTAGCCAAAATAATTTCATACTATAAATAGAACCATAAAAAACTAATTTAAATAATAAAATTATGAATTAAGAAAAAATTGAAAAATCGCTCAAATAAAAAGTCAACCCGGGCCCATGTCTCGGAACCTGACGAAAATTATAAAATCCGAACACCCATTCGATATCGAGTCCAACCATACAAACATTATCAAAATCCGACCTCATTTGGCCTTTCAGAACCCAAGAATTTGGTCTAAGAACTTTACACCTTTTTCTCCAAAACCTTAATTAGATGAGGAAATCAAAAATAGATTAGTTGGAATTAATAAAAAACAAGTCAAGAATCTATACCCAAATGTTTCCTCTGAAAATCCCTCAAAATCTCGCCTTAATCCGAGCTCTCAACATCCCAAAGTGAAAATGAAACCAAACCCTTGACTTTCCCCTATTTCTGCTCAGTCAAACTGCATCTGCAGCCCAAGAATCGCTTATGTGATGCCACACTGCGAAAAAACCATCGCAGGTGCAAAAAACACTTAGGCCCAGGGCTTCCGCTTCTGTGGATAAGAGCCCGTATCCGCGAAACTGCTTATGTGTGAAATAGGATCGTTCCTGCGACCTCTGGGGCTTCTGCGTCCCTTGCCATCGCAGAAGCGAAGACACATCTACGGGATATCTCCTGCTTCTGCAACCACTGCTAGGCATGATCAAACTCGCTTTTGCGACCAAGAATTTGCTTTGCAAGCCCGCACCTGCGGCCAATCCTCTGCAGGTGCGAAAACACCAGAACAGCGCAGCTTCAACAGATCTCACAAGTCTCATTTTGTTCTGGTGCAATCCGAATCAAACCCGGGGACCTCGGGGACCCCGTGACCCAGTTCGAATATACTAACAAGTCCTGAAACATCCTACAAACTTAGTCGAGCCTTCAAATCACGTCAAACAATGTTTAAAATATGAATTGCGCATCGATTCAAGCCTAATAAACTTTAGAACTTCTAACTTCTACGTTCGATGTCGAAACCTATCAAATCAAGTCCGATTGACCTCAAATTTTGCACACAAGTCATAATTTACATTACAAACCTGATCCAACTTCCGGGAACAAAATCCAACCCCGATATCAAAAATTTCACTCGCAGTCAAACTTACCAAAAATCATCCAACTTTCCAACTTTCGCCAATTAATGCTGAAATGACACACGGACATCTAAATCAACATTCGGACACACTCGTAAGACAAAAATCACCCTACAGAGCTATTCTAATCGTCAAAATTCCATTCCGGGGTCGTCTTCACACAATTCCAACTATGGTCAACTCCTACGACTTAAAATTCCATTGCATTCAACACTTCAATTTCTAAAATTTAGTTTTTCGAGTTTGTTTGTTGTTTGGATTGAGTGTTGTCTCAATTGATTGAAACATCAAGAGGAGTTTAAAACTTAAATTTGAAGTGTTTTGGAGTAGACTAAAGCTATATTTGAGTTAAATTTAAGAAGAGGCTCAGAGAAGAAGAAGAAGAACTTGTGAAGCTCCATTCATAGGATTAATTTCTACAATAATGTATAATATTGTATTTTACTGTATAGGAATATATATACACCTCTTTTATATTATTATACATTATTATTCAATGTCTGATATATTATTTATGAGTATTTTTTAGTTAAAATGGAGGTGTATGGCGGCTCAAAGGTATTGTAAGCATGTATTATAATTGTTTGTACACACTTATAACAATGCAGATATATTGTTTAACTATATATATATATATATATATATATATATATATATATAAAAGGTAAAATTGAAATGTTTGTGTATTGTTACATATTTTTTCGAAAAATATATGCATAAATATCGATATTCTTAGTTGATTTATTTGCCAAATCACGAACTTGCAATAAATTTTCTAATTTTTGTATTTTATTTTTGCTCTTTGTAACTTAGGGAAAAAAATTTAAGTTTTTCTATTGTGGCTGATTGTGCTTTTTTTTTTTTTAGCTACAGTATCAAGGTATAAGATAGATTGACGTTGGGTTTTATTAAGATTCAGAAATCACACATTTGTAGTGTTTGAAGATTTGCAAAATCAAAAATAAAAATAACCGCTCTTTTTCGAATATGGGCATATTGATTTTGAGAAAGTTATTGGAAAAATTATGCGACACATCAAACATATACATTGTATTTATTATTCGTAGTAAATACTTTCAGAAAGTTTATCATTCATAGCTATATTTGAATTTTATAGCAAATTCACATGTTGTATTAGAACAAGAGATCAATTGGTTAAAGCACTTGCTTAGTAAGCAAGAGGTTTTGAGTTTGACTCTCAACATGAGAATTATATTTTTCTGTATTTTGCCTTGGTTGTATTAGTTGCACGAATGAATACAGTCTATACATGTTATATCCTTTGTATACACCCTTGTATTTCGCTTGGTTGTATTCATTGCACGAACAAATACAGTTGACAGGTTGTATTCGTTGCATGAATAAAAATCATTGACAGGTTGTATTCATTGCGAGAAAGAATACAGTTGACATAGGTTGCATTCGTTGCGTGTCTGAATACAAGTGATACAAGTTGGTGACAATTGAACAGTATCTACGAATGGTATTTAGACAAACTATAGTTACTAGGCTCTACACTATAGTGCTTTATGAAATTTTTTCAAAGTTATTGACACGACCCAAAATTCCAACCCGTCGTGATGGCGTCTAAAACACCGGCTAGGCAAGCCGAAACCATAACAATAAAGAACCAGGAAAACATAAATTATGGAAATAGCATAAGTCTGAAACCTCAATGAAATAAAATACTATCTACAAGGTAAATCCCCAAAAAACTGGCAAATACGGAGTAATGAGCTCTACAACGGAGTACAAGTCTGAAAACTAAATAGTAATACTGTTTGAACTGAAACAACACTACATAAGAAAAGACAAGTCAAAACTGCGGCCAAGAATGCGGCTCTACCTCGCCTCTCGAAGCTCAGTCCAACAAGCAAATCTACCGCTAATGGCTGGTTCCCACACCTGGATCTGCATAATTAAGTGCAGAGTATAATATGAGTACAAGCGACCCAATGTACTCAATAAGTATTGTAACTAATCTCGGCGAGGAAAAGGAAGCAAGAATTATAAATGATACTGGCTATAACCTGTACAGTTTCATCATTTTAACAAGTATAGAAAAATAATGAAATCAAGTCATAAAGCACAGGAAGAAGTATTTGTGTGTGTATGTGTGCAGATATTCAAATACTTTGCGCAGCCAATGTTCAGCATATAGAGATACTATGCGGTTAAATCAGGTAGTTAACCATGGAAATTGCAATTAAAGATGAAATGCAAAATCTAAACAAACAATGCTCGGATTCCCTCAACATTTCCATATCCGAACCAAACCACTGATTAGTTTTCCTCAATAGCCGTGTGTACACCATCAAAAGATAAACATAAGAGGGTGACACTAGGGGGATAGATCCATATCCGCACGCAAGCACGATCAATTCAACGTGCTACCTGCCCGGCGTGGTCACGACTCAATATCATATTCCGCCCGGCGTGGTCACAGGCATAACAACAAAGTACGCCCGATGTGGTCACAGGCATCCAGTCCAAATCATATCACACAGAAGCAAATATACAAGAATACAAGTATATGATGAATGAATAACAGATCTCATGCTCCAGGACTGGTATAAGTGACATGATAAAGTGTAGGCATGTGCATAGTGTGCTATCATAGCTCAAACCGGCTATTTCATCACAGAAATAACAACTATCAAGTTCATTCAGGGATTAAGCCTCTATGTATCCTCAAACATGACACAACTAGTTCACAACAACTTTACAAATATTAGAAACATCATAGCTTAAAGCTTAAAAGTCAATTCTAGGCATATCATAGCCTAAGCACAACCCGAGTATGGATATATACCTCCATGGTAGCACATGGGCTTAAACCCCATCATGTGCGCACCCAAAGCACATAGCAATAACAAATAATTCAAGAAATTAGTGCCTCAACCAAGTTTAGATAAGATACTTACCTCAAGCAAATTAAATCACTCCACTAACAAGCCCTTCCCGCGTGTATCAACCTTCGGAAGGCTCGGATCTTGCCAAAATAACGTAATACTATCAAAAAAAGCCATAGAAAGTAATCCCAAAAGATGAAGCTAAGATCTTTAACTCAAAGCTAAAAAGTCAACCCCAAGCTCGCACCTCAGAATCCCACAAAATTAACAAATTCCGAACACTCATTCAGTTACGAGTCTAACCCGACCAAAATCATCCAATCCCAACCACAAATCGACTCTTAAATCTTAAATTTCACTCTCCAGTAACATTGTCGAAAACTTTCTAAATTCTAACTCTGATTCATGAAATTAGGTGTAATAATCAATGGTTATTCAGTATTTATGGACAGAAGGCAGTTGCCTCTTCAATCTAGGTGGAAACCTTTCCAAAAATTGCCTTAGTCCGAACTTCAAAATCCCAAAAATGAGAAAAATAACTAAACCCTTCGATTTTATTCTTCTGCCAGCGATTCCATATCTGCAGACTCCATTTTCGCATCTGCGATACTGCTTTTGCAAAAATATTCCTACTTCTATGAAGTCCACTTAAACTCCGCCTTGCCGCTTCTGCAATCCTACTTGCACTTCTGCACGTTCGCACCTACGAAAGCCATCCGCATCTGCGGTCCCTAGCCCCTCAAGGCAAACTCCGCTTCTACCGAACACTCATCGCAGAAGCACCTTCCCTTCTGCGGAAAAATTCACGCACTTGTGAAGTTCCCTAAGCCAGACCGAATTCCACTTCTGTGATCCTCCAGCCACACCTGCAGCGTCGCACCTGCGGCCAAGCCCACCGCAGGTGCGACTACACCGGCAATCCAGGACACTTCAGCAACGTTCTAAGTCCACATATCGATTAGTTGACAATCCAAAACTCAACAGAGACCCCAGGACCTCAACCAAACTTACCAATATGTCCTAAGTCACAACACGAACTTAATCGAAGCCCTCAAATCACATCAAAATGATTGGCCGGGTTGTCATATTCTTCCCCTCTTAAACAAACGTTCATCCTCGAATGGGTCTAGAATCATACCTGGAGTCTCAAATAGGTATGGATAACTGCTTTGCATCTCCAATTCGTCCTCCCAAGTAGCCTCCTCGAACGGCTGACCTCTTCAGCGAGCCTTCACGGATGAAATATTCTTTGACCTCAACTTTCGAACCTGTCGATCTAAAATTGCCACCGGCTCCACATCATAAGCCAAATTCCCATCTAGCTGAACTGTGGTGAAATCCAGAACATGTGATGGATCACCATAGTATTTCCGGAGCATAGAAACATGAAACACTAGGTGAACACCCGATAGACTAGGATAATGCAAGCTTGTAGGACACCTCTCCAATCCTCCCAAGCACCTAAAAAGGGCCAGTATACCAAGGGCTCAACTTGCCCTTCTTCCTGAACCTCATCACACCCTTCATGGGCGAAACTCTGAGAAAATTCTTCTCACCCACCATATATGCAACATCACGAACCTTTCTATCAGCATCACTCTTTTACTTAGACTGTGCAGTACGAATCCGATATTGGATCAACTTGACTTTCTCCAAGGCATCCCAAACCAGATTAGTACCCGACAACATAGTCTCTTCTAGCTCAAACCAACCAACTGGAGAACAACACCGCCTCGCATATAAGGCCTCATTAGGGGCCATCTGAATACTCGATTGGTAGCTGTTGTTGTAGGCAAACTCTACAAGTGGTAGAAACTGATCCAGAGAACCCCCAAAATCCATAACACAAGCACGTAACATGTCCTCCAATATCTGAATGGCGTGCTCGGACTACCTGTCTATTTGGGGGGGGGGGGGTGAAATAATGTACTTAACTCAACTCATGTGCCCAACTCTCACTGCATGGCCCTCCAAAATTACGATGTGAACTGCGTGACCCAATCAGAAATGATAGAGATGGGCATGCCATGCAAACAGATTATCTCCCGGATGTAGATCTGAGCTAACCGGTCCACAATCACTCAAACTGCATCAAATTTCTTCAAAGTAAATGGGAGCCTAACAACGAAATCCATGGTAACACGCTCCCATTTCTACTCGGGAATCTCAAATCTCTGAAGCCCGCCCGACCTCTAATGCTCGTACTTCACCTGCTGGCAGTTCAAGCACCGAGCAACATACTCTACTATATCTTTCTTCATTCTCCTCCACCAATAGTGCTACCTCAAAATCCTGATACATCTTTGCGGCACCCGGATGAATGGAATACTGTGAACTATGAGCCTCCTCAAGAATCAACTCACGTAACACATCCACATTGGACACAAAAATCCGACCCTACATTTGCTACACCCCATCATCTCCAATTGAAACCTATTTGGCATCACCGTGTTGCATCGTGTCCTTAAGGACAAGAGGGGTCGTCATACTAATGCACTCTGATGCGCTCATACAAAAAAGACCGAGAAACCACACAATCAAGAACCCGACTAGGCTCTGAAACATCTGATCTCACAAACTGATTAGCCAATGCCTGAACATCCAATGCTAACGGTCTCTCACCTGTTGGAATATATGCAAGGCTACGCATACTCTCTGCCTTTCTACTCAGGCATCGGCTACCACATTGGCCTTTTCGGGATGATATAAAATGGTGATATTATAGTCTTTCAGCAGCTGTAACCACCTTCGTCGTCTCAAGTTTAGAGCCTTTTGCTTAAAAAAGTGATGTAGACTCTAATGAACTGTGAATACTCGCAAGACACGCCATAGAGATAATTCCTCTAAATCTTCAATGTGTGAACAATAGCTGCCAACTCTAGATCATGAACGTGGTAGTTCTTCTCATGGAGCTTCAACTGGCACGAAGCATATGCAATCTTCCCACCCTCCTTCATCAAGACACACCCAATACCAATTCGCAAAGCATCACAATAAACCGTATATGAATGCCATGCTGAAGGGAAAACTAAAACCGGAGTTGTGGTCAAAGCGTTCTTGAGCTTCTGGAAGCTCTCCTCACACTCATCTGACCACTTGAATGGGCCAGCCATCTGGGTCAATCTAGTCAAAAGGTGCAGCAATGGACGAGAAACCCTCCACAAAACGACGATAATAACCGGCCAAACCAAGAAAACTTCTTATCTCAGTAGCTGAAGACGGTCTGCACCAACTCTGAATTGTCTCAATCTTCTTCGAATCCACCTTGATCCCCTCATTGGACACCACATGCCCCAAGAACACCACAGAATCAAGCCAAAACTCACACTTAGAGAATTTAGCATACAAATTCTTCTCCCTTAACGTTTGGAGTACAATCCTCAGATGATGCTCACGATCCTCCTGGCTACATGAGTACACTAGTATATCATGAATGAATACTATGACAAAAGAATCAAGATATGGCTGGAATACACTGTTCATAAGGTACATGAAGACTTATGGGGCATTGCTCTGCCCAAAAGACATCACAAGAAACTCGTAATGACCATAGCGGGTCCTAAATGCCGTTTTTAGAATATCCAAATCCTGAATCATCAACAGGTTATACCCAGACCTTAAATCAATCTTAGAGAACACTCTAGCACCCTAAAGCTGGTCAAATAAGTCATCAATGCGCGATAGTGGGTACTTGTTCTTAATTGTATCTTTCTTCAACTGTCTGTAATCAATGCACATCTACATAGTACCATCCTTGTTCTTCAGAAATAGAACCGGTGCACCCCAGGCGACACACTAGGCCTGATGAATTCCTTATTAAGTAGATACTAAAGTTTTTCCTTCAATTCGTTCAACTCTGCTGGTGCCATACAATACAAAGGAATAGAAATGGGCTGAGTGCCCAGCACCAGGTCAATAACAAAATCAATGTCACTGTGGGGTGGCATGCCAGTAGGTCTGTAGAAAACACATCTGGAAAGTCTCTCACTATCGGAACTGACTCAACGGTAGGAGCATCAGTACTAACATCCCTCACAAAGTCCAAAAATGGCAAACATCCCTTCCCAACCATACGTTAGTCCTTCAAATATCGAATCACTCTACTGGGAACCATAGGCAATCCCAGCACTGCTAATGTCATGGTCTTAGTGTGACAATCCAGAATAGCGTGACATGGTGACAACCAATCCATGCCTAAAATACATCGAAATCAATCATGCTAAGCAGTAAAAGGTCAACTCTCATCACTAATTCCCCAATAGTTACTACACACGACCGGTACACACGGTCCACAATAATAGAACCACCCATCGGTGTGGATACATGAACATGCATAGCTAAAAGTTCACGGGGCATATCTAAATAATGAGTTAAGTATGATGACACATATGAATAAGTGGAACTAGGATCAAATAACACCGAAGCAACCATGTGGCATACTGAAACAACACTTGTGATCACGGCATCGGAAGCAACTGCCTCTAGCCTGGCTGGAAATGTGTAGCAATGGGCCTGACCACCACCTGATCGACCTCCACCTATACGGCGGCATCGAGCTGACTAAGCCCCACCCCGAGGTGGCTGTGCGGGTGGTGTAGCTACTGGTGCTGAAGTCATAGATTGAGAGCTCTGCTGTGGGACTATACGAGATGACTAAAGTCTCCACACTTATACAAACCCCTCTTAATAGGCTGCTGACCCTGATAGCCCAAAGATATGCCTGTGGAAACCTGGCCAAATGAAGCATGGTAAGAACTTTGCGCCAGCAACGCACTGAATGATGACTGCGCTGGGCATGCACTATAAGAACTATAGCAAACTGAAGAGCCATGAGGAATATGGCGAGCTGCCTGAACGGATCTAGAAAAATGACCTCTGATGTATTAGGAATGGCCTCCAGATGAGGCACTGCTGAAACCACCTGAACTGTGAGGCCTCTTGGTTTCCTGCTCCTCACACAAGACCCTGTGAACTAGCTCTAAGCGTCTAGCATTATCGACCACCTCATCGAACCTCGCACCCGTCGCAACCTCTAGAGCCCCAATAAAGCGTAATCCAAAGTTCAGGCCATCAATGAACCTCCAATATTCTCCCTCTCAGTGGGAACCAACCATACTACGTGGCGAGCCAACTCTGAAAACCTCATTTCATACTGAGTCACGGCCATACCCTCCTAACATGGCTACTCAAACTGCCTACGCAACTCCTCTCTACGAGGCTGTGCGACATACTTCCCTAAGAAGAGAACTGAGAACTCATGCCATGTAAGTGGTGCTGTATCTGCTGGCCTGATAAACTCATAAGCCTGCCACTATCGGTAGGCTACCCCTGTCAACTGAAAAGTAGTGAATGAAACTCCACTAGTGTCCAAAATACCAGTGGTGCAAAGAATCCGTTGACACCGATCTAAAAATCATGAGCATCCTCTTACTCTGCTCCACTAATCTCCGGAGGCTTAAGCCTCCCAAACCGCTCCAATTTCTTCTTCTCATCTTCACTTACATGGGGTTTAATCTCGGCCCAAGCGGCAAGAACCGGCTGAACTAGCAATACACTAGGTGTATGGAGTCCTTGAGCTAGCTGCTCTAATGTACGGGCGGCAGGAATCTGGGCACCTCCACCGGCCTGTGAAGTGGCTGGTCCAGCTGGAACTGAGACTACTTGAGCCAAGGCTCGTGCACACAATCAAAATTCAGGCTAAGGCCTCTTGAAGGCCAGGAATTACAACGGGCACTGCTGGTGCCTAAGGTGGTCCCCCTGGCTCAACCGCATCTGGGACCTGCTTGTGAGCTGGAGTAACTGGTGGCTCCGCAGGTGTTACTCTAGCTGTAGTACAAGCCACACCTCGGCTTCTTCCACGTCTCTGGCCTCTTGCAGCCCTAACTGGTGGTACCAATGGTCGTCTGCCTGATCCGGTCTCATGTGTCCTCACCATCTGTGGGAGAATTGAAGAGTCAATTCCAAATTCAAAAAATAACAAATACGCACGACAAAAATTACAAGAAAGTGAAGTTTCCTAATAGCTCGGTAGCCTCTCGAAGATAGTACAGACGTCTCCGCATGGATCCGCAAGACTCTACTAAACATGTGCATGACTCGTAATACCTATGAACCTAGAGCTCTGATACCAACTTGTCACGATCCCAAATCCTAACACACCGGCTAGGCAAACCGAAACCATAACAATAAGGAACCAGGACAACATAAATTATAGAAATAGCATAAGTCTGAAACCTCAATGTAACAAATTACTGTCAACACAAGCTAAATCTCTCAGAAACTGGTAAATACGGAGTCATGAGCTCTACAACAAAGTATAAGTCTGAAAATTAATAATACTGTTTGAACTGAAACAACAACACATAAGAAAAGACAAGTCAAAAATGTAGCAAAGAATGTAGTTCTATCTTGCCTCTCGAAGCTCAGTCCAACAAGCAAATCTACCGCTAATGACTGGTTCACACACCTGGATTTGCACAATTAAGTGCAGAGTGTAGTATGAGTACAACTTACCCAATGTACTCAATAAGTATCATAACTAACCTTGACGGGGTAAAAGAATCAAGAATTATAAATGATACTAGCTATAACTACTATAGTTTCATCCTTTTTAACAAGTACATAACAATATTGAAATCAAATCATAAAGCACGGGAAGAAGCATATGTGTGTGTATGTGTACAATTACTCAAATACTCTGCTCAGTCAATGTTCAGCATATAGAGATGCTATGCAGTTAAATTGGGTAATTAACCACGAATATTGCAAGTAAAGATGAAATGCAAAATCCAAACAAGACACGGCAATATTTCCTCAACCTTTCCATGTCTGTACAAAACCACAGGTACGTTTTTCTCAATATTCGCATGTACACCATCAAGAGAGAAACATGAGAGGGTGACCTTAGGGGGATGGATCCATATCCACATTCAAGCACGACCAATTTAACGCGCTACCAGCCGGGCATGGTCACAGGCTCAATATCATAATCCGCCCAGCGTGGTCACAGACATAACAATACAATCTTCCCGGCATGGATACAAGCATAACAACATAATCCACTCGGCGTGGTCATAGGCACAACAACACAAACCACCCGGCATGGTCACAGGCATAACAACACAATCTGCCCGGCATGGTCACTGGCATCCAGTCCAAATCATATCACACAGAAGAAAATATACAAGAATACAAGTATATGATGAATGAATAACAGATCTCATGCTCCACGCTGGTATAAGTGACATGCTAAAGTGTAGGCATGTGCATAGTGTGCTATCATACCTCAAACCGGCTATTTCATCACATAAATAACAATTATCAAGTTCATTCAGGGATTAAGCCTTTATGTAACCTCAAACATGGCTCAAATGGTTCACAAAAATGTTACAAATATGAGAAATTTCATTGCTTAAAGGATAACAGTCAATTCTAGGCATATCATAGCCTAAGCACAGTCAATTCTAGCCAGATCATAGCCTAAGCACAACCCGAGCATGGATAAATACCCTGGTGTTAGTGCATGGGCTTAAACCTCACGCATGTGCGCACCCATTAGCACGTAGCTATCACAAATAATTGGCAACTAGTGCCTCAACCAAGTTTAGATAAGATACTTATCTCAAGCAAATAAAATAACTCCGCTAACAAGCCTTCCCACGAGTATCAACCTCCGGAAGGCTCAAATATTGCGAAAATAACGTAATATTATCAATAAAAGTCATAGGAAGTGATACAATAAGATAAAGCTAAGATCTTTTACTCAAATTAAAAAGTCTACCAGAAAACACAACCCCAAACCCGCACCTCAGAACCCGAAAAAATTCACAAATTCTGAACACTCATTCAATTATGAGTCCAATCATGCCAAAATCATCCAATTACAACCACAAATCGACCCTCAAATCCTCAAATTTCACTCTCCGAGTCCAAAAATCCCCAAATTCTAACTTAGATTCATGAAAATTAGGTGTAATAAATAATAGGTATTAAATATTTTTAGACAAAAGTGATTAAAAGTCAATTACATCTTCAATCTAGCTGGAAACCTCTCCAAATATTGCACTAGTCGGAGCTTCAAAATCCAATAAAAGAGAAAAACAATCGGTTTTAATCTTCTGCGAGTGATTCCGCATTTACGGACTCCATTTTCGCATCTGTGATACTGCTTTTGCGAAAAAATCTCTGCTTATGCGAAGTCCACTTAAACTCAGCCATGCCGCTTCTGCGGCCAAAATCCCGCTTTTGTGGTCATACTTGTGCTTCTGCGCGTCCGCACCTACAAAAGCCATCAACATCGGCGATCCTCAGCCCCTCAAGTCAAAATCCACTTCTGCGGAACACTCATCGTAGAATCGCTTTTCCTTCTGCGGAAACACTATACAACACCTACAAAATTCCATAAGCCATACCAATTCTGCTTCTGCATCCCTCCAGCTGCACCTGCGATGTTGCATCTTCGGCCAAGCCCACCACATGTGTGATTACACCAACAATCCAAGACCCTTCAATAATGTTCTAGGTCCAAACATCATCCGTTAACCATCCGAAACTCACCCGAGGCCCCCGGGACGTCAACCAAGCATACCAACAAGTCCTAAATCACAACACGAACTTAATCGAAGCCTTAAATAACATCAAACAACATCCACATCACAAATTGCGCCCTAATTCAAGCCTAATGAAACTAATAAGTTTCCAACTTCTAAAATCATTGCCGAACCATACCAAACCATCTCAATTTGACCTCATATTTTGCACACATATCATAAATGACACAACAGACCTATTCCAACTTTTGGAACCGAAATCCGAACCCGATATTAACAAAGTCAACTCTCATCAAAGCTCTGAACCTTCAAATCTTCAACTTTCCAACTTTCGCCCAAAAAGCCTCAAATCAGCCTACGGACCTCCAAATAAAATCCGAACGTATGCCTAAGTCCAAAAATCACTATATGAAGCTATCAGAACCAGCAAAACTCCAATTTGGTGTCGCTTACACCAAAGTCAAACTTTGGTAAACTCTTCTAACTTAAGCTTCCAACTTTGGGATTAAATGTCCCAATTTACTTCGAAACATCCTCGGAACTAAACCATTCACCCTGGAAAGTCACATAGCCTCAAGTGAACATAGAATAAGAAATAAACAGGGGAACTTGGATACGATACACAGAACGACCGTCCGAGTTATCACAGTTATATATGGTTCATTTAATTGCAATATATGTTAATGAGTCATATTATGATAAAATATTCTCATAGAATAATAATGCCTAAATTCTACTTAACCCATATATGCCACGACCAAAAATCTCACCTTAACGATCGTGATGGTACTTAGTCTCTAAGGGTAGGTAAGCCTAACACATAATGATAACAATAGAATTAGACAACTTAACTATTAAATATAAACTGGAATATGCCATAACATAGCCATAACGATCAACGGTTATACATCCCGAAACCGGTAGTGTGGAGTCATAAGCAATATTGTGAGTACGCTAAAAATCTCAAAATACAACATTGTTTGGAAATAAAATTAAATAGTAGCAAAAATCAGCTCACCAGCTACCAGCTTTGAGGCCTTTGAGCGGACACGCAGGTATAGTCTCCACAGAACCTTGAAAATAAGCTCACTAGCTACCAGCTCGCTCTGAGGTACCTGGATCTGCACAAATTATGTACAAGAGTAATATGAGTACACTAAAATCGGTACTCAATTACTATTGAGACTAACCTCGACGAAGTAGTGACGAGGTTCAAGTCAAGATACTCACTAGATAATAACCTGTGCAGAATATCAATGTAAAACTAACAACGAAAAGTAAAATAATTAGTAGAAACACAAAGTGAAATTATTTAAGGAAAACAATGACATGTGCAAATCATCAAGCCGTTCTAACACAAGATTTACAACCAAAAACACCCTGATGTACCACATATCATAATCACAATTCTCCCTTATGATGCCATTTGAGCTTCACTCTAAAAAAAATTTCCTTAAATAGTTTCACGCGCATAAGCCCCCTTATCTCGCCACATGTACATCACAATGAAGTATTTCCCCTTATTTGCAACAAGCACATAGTCCCCCTTATCTTGCCGCATGCGCATCAATATACACTCTACCGTTATGTAGCCGTATGTGCATCTCAATCACAACACAAAAACCAACTGTACACCACGTGCACAAATGCCACAACAATATCCCAACGACAATACCGATGCCACACAATCAATGGACCGTGGCTCAACAACAATGTATACAAGAATTACAATAACAACACAAGAGTACGGGAAGTGAATCAACGATGAAATATGCTTCAAATAACAACAGCTTCAATTCCAGGTATATTAATAGCCTAAGGGTCTAATCCAGTCAATTACAAGACGTAAGCCCGTGTAAACACTCGTCACCTCATGTACACCTCTTTTCACATAGTACAAATAATGTAATTAGACCAAATCCTAAAGGGAAGTTCGCCCACACAAAGTTAGGTAAGATACTTACCTCAATTAGGCCAATTCAATACTCTATTAATGCTTTTCCTTTAAAATTCACCTCCGCTGAATCAAATCTTTCCAAAAAATGACTTAACAATATAAAAAAATGGAACAGAAATCAATTCCAATTGATAAAGTTAAGATCATTAAACAATTCTCGAAAAGTCAACAAAAGCCAACCCCCGGCTCATCTGGTCAAAACCCGAGTCAAAGGGTAGATATCGACTATGTGTTTTGTTTTCAAATCCGAGTCCAATTCGACTCTCAAATCTCAATTCTTTTTTCAAAACATATGCAAAATTCCCAAAATATCTCTTCAGATCTCATGATTAGATATTATATCTCATAAATAATTATGTTATATAATCAAAATTGAGTAAAAATTACTTACCAATAGCTTTATATGAAAATCTCCTCCTAAAATCGCCTCCCACGATTCTAGGGGTATAAAATATGACCAAATCAAACTAAGTCCCGAAATCCAAACCTTTTGTTCCGCTGTAGATGTTGCAAATGGGGCAAGTGCATCGCAAATGCAGTGCTTGTTGAACACATGTAATGTCGCAAATGCGACACTAACTTTGCATTTGCGACGTCAGTCCCCTTCGCAAAAGGGGCCAATTTGCTGCAAATGCGACCTGCCCAGTCCTAGAACCCTTTTCGCATTTGTTATGTTGGCTTTGCTAATGCGAAGCCTACCACCCCACCACCCCCTTCGCAAATGCGATGACTATTTCGCAAATATGATACTCGCAAATACGAACTGGTGTTCGCAGTTGCGATAACTGCAGCACCAGCACACCAGCTGCTATGAAACAAGTCCAAACCGATCCGAAACATGTTCGAAACTCACCTGAGCCCCGGGGTTCCACGCAAAACATCCACAAAAGTCTAAAACCATCATACGAACTTGCTCACTGGCTCAAAACACCGAGAAAACATTTGAAACCACGAATCGAACACCAAAACACATAGAATTCACAATGAAATGCAAGAATCACTAAAATCAAAACCAATCGTCTTATTCCTACCAAATGAATTCGGAATGAAACCAATCATTGAAGAAAAATTTCAAATTACAAAACGGGCCTATTCCGATTTTGGAAAAAAATATTTGAACCCGATATCCATTATGTCAAACCATGATTGAACCTAGGAATGTTCTAAATCTTCAAATCTCTAATTTTCGGCAAAACAAGCCAAATAGTCCTAGGAACCTCCAAATCCAATTCCGAGTATACACCTAAGTTCAAAATCGTCATACAAACCAATTGGAACATCAAAACACCGTTCTGGGGCCGTTTTCACAAAATTCAAATCTCGATAAATATTTCCAACTTAAGCTTCCAAACTAAGAACCATTTTATCCAGTTCAACCCCAAACCTTCCCGAAATGAAACTAACCATCTGCGCAAGTCATAAAACCTCAAATACATATATGGGATGCTTCAAAAGGGGAAACGAGGCTCAAATACATAAAACAATCGGTCAGGTCGTTACATTCTCCCTTTTTAATCAAACATTCATCCTCGAAATGCAAGTTAGTAGGCCACCTTACCCATACTCGAAGTGCCAAAAATATGAGGATAACAGCTCCGCATATTATGCTCGGCCTCCCAATTCGCCTCCTCGACCGGTTGACCTATCCATTAAACCTTCTCCGATGCGATATTCTTCGACTTCAACATTGGAACTTGCTTGTCCAAGATAGCAATCGACTCTTCAACATAAGTCAAATCCTTGTCCAATTACACTGAGTTGAAGTCTAGCACATGTAATGGATCACCATAATACTTCCGAACCATGGAAACATGGAACACCAGGTGAACTCCCAATAAGCTGGGTGGAAATGCAAGTTAGTAGGCCACCTCACCCATTTCTCTCTCGAACCTCAAAAGGACCAATATACCGAAGGTTCAACTTTCCCTTCTTCTCAAACCTCATCACACGCTTCGTGGGTGAAATTTTGAGTAGAATCCTCTCACCCACCATGAATGCCATATCACGAGCCCTCCTATCAGCATAACTCTAATTCCTGGACCGCGCAGTACGAAGCCGATCCAGAATCAACTTCACCTTCTCAAATCATCACCGACCTGTGTGCCCAACTCACACTGTAGAGCTCTCAAACAATGTGGTGTGAACTGCATGCCCCTATCGAAGATGATAGACATCGGCACACCATGAAGACGAACAATCTCACGAAGATAAATTCGAGCCAGCTGCTTTGAAGAGTAGGTAGTCAAGGCTAGAGTGAAATATGCAAACTTGGTCAGTCTGACCATAATGACACACACAACATCGAATCTCCTCAAGGTCGCTAGAAGTCCAACTACAAAATCCATATTGATACGCTCCCACTTCCACTCTGGAAGCCTCTTAAGCAAATCACCTGGCCTCCCATGGTCGTACTTAACCTATTGACAGTTCAAACACCGAGCCACATACTCCACAATATCATTCTTCATTCTTCTCCACCAATAATGTTGCTTCAAATCATGGTACATCTTTGCGGCGCCTGGATGATTGGAATACCGCAAAATATGGGCCCCATCAAGAATTAGCTCAAATAACCCATTCACATTCGGAACACAAATTCGACCTTACAGCCTCAACACCCCATCATCACCAATAATCACCTCCTTGGCATCACCTGCTGTACCTGTTCTTAAGGACTAGCAAGTGGGGATCATCATACTGGCACGCCATGATGCACTCAAACAAAGAAGACCGTGAAACCACGCAAGCATGAACTCTGATAGGGTATGAAACATTTAACCTCATAAACCTATTGGCCAAAGCCTGTGCATCCAAAGCTAACGGTATCTCGCCAACTGGAATAAAAGCAAGACTCCCCATGCTCTCAGTCTTCCTACTCAAAGTATCTGCCACCACATTGGCCTTCCCGGGATGAGAAAGAATGGTGATATCATAGTCCGTTAGTAGCTCTAACACCTCTGTTGCCTCAAGTTGAGATCCTTTCCTAGAATAAGTGCTGTAGACTCTTGTGATCTATGAACACCTCACAAGACACACTGTAGAGATAGTGCCTCCGAATCTTCAGTGCTTGAACTATGGTTGCCAACTCCAAATTGCGTACTGGGTAGTTCTTCCCATGGGGCTTCAACTGGCGTGAAGCATAAGAAATCACTCTACCATCAAGTATCAACATACACCCAATGCCAATCCATCAAGCATCATAATAGACTGTAAAAGAACCCAATGCTGAAGGCAAAACCAGAGCTGGAGTTGTAGTCAAGGTAGTCTTGAGCCTCTGAAAGCTCTCCTTACACTCGTCATACCACCTGAATGGGGCATCCATCTGAGTCAATCTAGTCAAAGGAGCTGCGAAGGATGAAAATGGAACGTTGATAATACCCAGCCAAGCCTAAAAGACTCCGGATCTCAGTAGCGGTTGAAGCCCTGGGCCAACTCTAAACTGCCTCAATCTTCTTTGGATATACCTTAATTTCCTCTCTTCACACCACGTGGACAAAGAATGCCACTGAATCAAGCCAAAACTCGCACTTGGAGAATTTAGCATGTAGGTTCTTCTCCTTCAAAGTCTGGAGCACGATCTCCCAGTGCTACTTATGATCCTCCCGGCTTCGAGAATACACCAATATATCATTAATGAACACAATGATGAAGGAATCAAGATAAGACTGGAACACGCTATTCATCAAGTGCATAAAGGCTACTGGGGCATTGGTCAGTCCAAAAGACATCACCAAAACTCATAGTGACCATAGGGGGTTCTGAAAGTCCTTTTTGGAATATGTGAAACCTGGATCTTCTACTGATGGTACCTCAATCTCAAGTCGATCTTCGAGAATACCCTAACACCCTGAAGCTTATCAAATATATCATCAATACGTGGTAGAGGGTACTTGTTCTTGAAAGTAACCTTGTTCAGCTGCCTTTAGTCAATACACATCCTTATAGATCCGTCTTTTTTCTTCACAAATAGAATTGGAACACCCCGAGGTGAGGCACTCGGTTTGATGAAACACTTATCAAGCAACTCTTGAAATTGTTCCTTTAATTCCTTCAACTCCACTAGTGCATGCGATATAGTGGAATAGAGATGAGCTAAGTGCCCAATACCAAGTCAATACCAAAATCAATATTCCTATCGGGTGGCATGCTTCGTAGGTATGCTGGAAACACATCTGAAAACTCTCTCACTACCGAAACTGACTCAACGGTAGGAGTATCATCACCAACTTCCCTGACAAAGGATAAATATGCCAAGCACCCCTTCTCAACCATCTGCTGTGACTTTAGGAAAGACATCACCCTACTAGGAACATGACCCAATGAATATCTCTCTCCAACCTCGGCAACCCCGGCATAGCCAACGTCACGGTCTTAGCGTGACAATTAAGAATAGTGTGATATGGAGACAACCAATTCATGCCCCAAAATCACACCATAATCCACCGTGTTGAGCAACATAAGGTCAACCCTGGTGTCATAACCCCCAATAGTGACCAAACACGAACGATAGACACTGGCTACCACAGTAGAATCCTTAACAGGCATAGACACATAAATATAAGTTCTCAAAGAATCACAGGACATATCAAAATATGAAGCAAAATAAGATGACACATACGAATATATGGAACCTAGATCAAACAAAACTTATGCGTCTCTATGATAGAACAGAACAATACATGAAATGACAACATCAGATGCAACAACCTCAGTCCTACTAGGGAAAGCATAATAATGGGCCTGGCATACCCCGCTAGGACGTCCTCTACCTGCCTGCCCTCCACCTTTAGTTGGGTGTGCAGGTGAAGTAGCAACTAGAGCTTGAGTACCCTGTGGAGGTCCTCCCGTTCGAAGTATGGGACAATCCCTCACTATATGACCAGTATTACCACACTCAAAAAAACCTCTCTGTGGGCATGGCTAGTGGTACTGAGTCTGACCCGGACGGCTAGAATAACCACTCTAAGAACCCCGTACAGGAGGTGTACTAGAAGATGGTTGTCCAAAATAAGTACTCTAAGGTCCCTGAATAGTTGGAGCACTGCGAGTAACCTGAAGTGCAGACTGAACTGGTCGGCTGATATAACCCTTGCCATGACAAGTTGAAATTACAAAGCGGGAACTACTAAATCCTCCAAAATCTCGAGGCCTCTTGGCCTCCCCATCCCCTATTTCCTGATCTCGGATACGCTCCAACCTCCTGGCGATCTCCACAACCTGCTGAAATGGAGTACCAGTCTCCAACCTCGTGTCACCCCAAATTTTGAGGCCATAACCGAGTCCCTCAAGAAAAAAATCTGCGGATTATCCCTCTAACAGTGATAACCAAAGCAGTTGCATGATGGGATAACTCATTAAACCTCGTAGCATACTCGGACACAGTCATAGTCCCTGGCACAACTACTCAAACTCTGTGTGCAATGCATCTCTGAGGGTTTATGGAACGAACTCCCTCAAAAATAGATCAGTGAGCTTAGCCCAAGTAGGTGGTGTTGCGCCAACTGGCCTACTCTCCTCATAAGCCTCCCACTATCTATATGTCGGCCCTGTCAGCTGAAAAGTGGTAAGGTCAACCCCGGTCCACTACACTATGCCCATAGTGCATAGAATACGGTGACACTAATCTAGGAAACCCTATGCATCCTCAGAAACTGTGCTACTGAAAGTTTGAGGTGAATACTTCTTGAACCTCTCTAACCTCTTCTGCTCCTCCTCTGATGCCACTGGCCTGGCCTTAAGATGAATCGCGATCATGGGCTGCACTGATATAACACCCAGAGCCTGATCAACCTAGCCTGCTATTATGGAGTACCGGGGGGGAAGGAGTTTGAGCTCCTCCCCGACCTAAGAAGTAGCTAGTCCGAGTGGAATCAATACCGCCTGAGCCAAGGTACCAAACATGCTCAGAAAATACGCGAAAGTCTCCTGAAACTCAGGGGTAGCGACAGGCACCTCGGGTGCCTACTCCCTAACCAGAGGTACTGTTGGCTTCTCAGTCGTGACCCTAGCACGACCCCTCACTATAGCACGGGCTCCGCCTCTACCTCAGCCCCTACCCCGGCCTCTAGCAACACAGGCATCGAGGGCGGCATCATTAGTAACTAAAGCTACTTTCCTCACCATCTGTAAGAGAATAGAAAGACAAAGGCTCAAACTAAGAAATCAATAAATCCACACAATAAGAATTGAAAGATGTGGAATTTCCTAATAGTTCCGTAGCCTCTTGAAGATAAGTATATACGTCTCCGTATCGATCCGCAAGAATCTATTGTACTTGCTTATAACTCATAGAACATATGAACCTAGAGCTCTGATACCAACTTGTCACGACTCAAAATCCCACCTTAAGGATCGTGATGGCACCTAGTCTCTAAGACTAGAAAGCCCAACACATGGTTATAACGAAAGAACTAAACAACTTAGTTGTTAAATATAAACTGGAATATGACATAACATAGCCATAACAATCAACAGTTATTCATGCCAAAACCATTAGTACGGAGTAATAAGCTCTACTATGAATACATTAAAAATCTCAAATTACAACACTATTAGGAAATGAAATAAATTGTAGCGAAAGAACAATAAAAGGTGATTATAAGGCCTGCTAGTAGACATGCATGTATACCTTGACGTCTCTACAACAACTCTGAAAATCCGCTCACTAATGACCAGCTCGCTCTAAGGTACCTAGATCTACACAAAATATGCAAAAGCGTAGTATGAGTACACCACAATCGGTACCCAAAAAGTATTAAGACTAACCTCGGCGAAGTAGTGATGAGGTTCAAGTCAAGACGTTCATTAGTAAATAACATGTGTAGAATGTCAATATTAAACTAATAAAGGAACGGAAAATTAATAAATGGCAACAAAGAATTGGCATGTGTTAACACAGTAAATTAAACAGAACCAGTAGAAACACAAAGTGATACAATTTATGGAAAACAATGACAAGTTCAAATCATCAAGCCGTTCCAATGCAAGATTTACAACAAGAATCAATTTGATGTACCACACATCGTAATCAGAAATAAGAAATCTCCCTTATCACACCGCGTAAGATTCATATTTAAAACATTCTTCCAAAATAGCTTGACGCACATTAACCCCCTTATCTCACTACATATGCATCATAATGAGGTATTTTCCCTTGCTTGCAACACACGCATGATCCCTATTATATCGATACAACAATTTACACACCACCCTTATGTCGCCGCATGCGCATCTCAATTACAGCACAACAACCAGCCGCATACTACGTGCACAAATGCCACAACATCGCCCCAACAACAAGATCGATACATCACAACCTATAGCTCGAGACTCAACAACAATGTATACAAGAATTACAACAACAACACACGTGTACGTGAAGTGAATCAACGATGAAATGTGCTTCACATAACAACAAAGTCAATTCAAGGCATATTAATAGTCTGAGGGTCTAATCCGTTCAATTACTACACATAAGCCTGTGTACACACTCGTTACCTCATGTACACGTTTTTTCACATAGTACAAACATTGAATTAGACCAAATCCTAAGGAGAAGTTCCCCCACAAAAAGTTAGGCAAGATACTTACTTCAATTAGGCCAACTCAATACTCTAAAAATGCATTTCCTTTTAAATTCACCTCCAGTCGGCTCAAATCCAGCAAAAAATGACTTAATAATATCAAACATTGCAAGAGAAATCAATTCTGATCAATAAAGTTAAGATCTTTACATAATTTTTTAAAAGTCAGCAAAAGTCAACCCCGGGCTCGCTCGGTCAAAACACGAGTTAAAGGATAGATCTCGACTATCCATAACCCCATGAGTCCATATATGTATTTGGCTTTTAAATTCGAGTCGAATTCGGCTGTCAAAAATATATTTTTTTATTTTTATAACATAGTAAAAGATCCCTAAAATTTCTCTTCAAACCTCAAGATTTAGATGTTAAATCTCATAAATAATTATGTTATATAATCATAATTGAGTCAAAAGTACTTACCCAATATCTTTGCTTGAATATCTCCTCCTAAAATCGCTTCCCGCCGAGTCTAGGGTTCCAAAATATAATAAAATGAGACTAAGTCCTAAAATCTCAATCTTTGGTTCAGCTGTAGATGCCGCAAATGCAACATGAGGTTCGCATAGTGCATCACAAAAGCGGCCAATTGGTCGCAAATGTGACCTGCCTAGCCCTTGACCCTTTTCGCATATGCGATGCTGGCTTCACAAATGCAAAGTCTGCTACCCCACTTCCCCCTTCACAAATGCGGTACTCACAAATGTTAACTGGTGCTCGGATGTGATAACTGCAACACTAGCACACCAGCTACTATGAAACAAATCCAAACCAACTTGAAATACGTCCGAAACTCACTCGAGCCCTCAAGGCTCCAAATCAAACATTCACACAAGTCTAAAAATCATACGAATTTGCTTGCGAGCTGAAAATACCGAGATAATAACCGAAACCATGAATCGAACACCAAAAAACATTGAATTCACAATGAAATGCAAGAATCGCTAAAATCACAACCAAGCGTCTGATTCCTACCAAACCAACTCGGAATGACACCAAACTTTACAGAAAGCTTCAAATGACAAAACAGACCTATTCCAAGTTCTGAAATAAAAATTCAAACCTGATAGCCATAAAGTCAAATCATGGTCAAATTTAGAAAAATTTTAAATCTTCAAATTGCCGACTTTCGGCAAAACAAGCCAAATCAACCTAGGAACCCCCAGATTTAATTTCGAGTATTCGGCTAAGTCCAAAATCGCTATATAAACCTATTGAAACCATCAAAACACCATTCGGAGGTCGTTTTCATAAAAGTCAAGTTTCGATCAACATTTCCAACTTAAGCTTCCTAACTAAGAAGCAATTGATCCTATTCAACCCAAAACATTCCCAAAACGAAACTAAATATTTCCGCCAGTCATAAAATCTCAAATATATTTACGGGAAGCTTCAAAAGAAGAACGGGACTCAAATACATAAAACGATCTATTGGGTTGTTACACTATAATTACAGGCTGTAGATCATCAGTCTACCTCCCCAAATATTCATAAAATCAGGTAACTTCTTACAAATATTTGGTAACATTGGCAAGTTTCAGAAAATATAAACCAATAATCCAGTGGCAACGTTCTTCAAGACACAATGCTGAGAATGCTCACAGTAGTCAATTATAATTAATGAAAGATAAAAAAAAATGGCTTAGGTGATATATTTTATACGTCCAAATTTTGGTAGGTAAAGTATTTGGTGTATGGTACTTATGCCGGTGAAAAGAACCTAGTGAGTATTCAAACAATAGTTTAAGCGTGTGCAAAGTGACCCAAACAGCACTAGAATGAGTTAAAAGGAAAATAGAATTAAGAAAAGAAGAGGGAAAAGGAAAAAGAAAAAGAAAATTTTTTAGAGAAATATCCATTAAAAGAAAGAAAGAAACAAGAAAAAAGAAAATATGTCAGAGAAATATCCAACTATGGCATATTCGATTGTCTTGCCAATTTCTTCTTTGTTTTAATTAGGAAGGGAAAAACAAGAGGGTCCAAAACAATACTTCTAAGACACCTAATTACTTAGAAATGATAGAATTAAATAAGTGTTATAAATAGAATTGTACTTAAGGTAAATGTTTATATTTTAGAGAGATTTTAGGGTTTTTTATTTTGTAGCTAAGTCATTTTTTCCCTATAAATAGAGTAGTTCTATTCCATTGTAATTGATCCCAAATCAACAAGAATTCTCTCTCTACTTTTTTCAGCAGTACCCTTTTTCTTTTATTATTCAGCGCGAGACTCTAACCAACTGAGTAGAGGCATCTACTTTAGTCGCTAGGCTTTGAGATACTTGCATGATGCTCAACTCGTACATAATAATAAGCATAATGATTATCAAGTGTTCCATGAACTTCCTTCACGAAAGAATTCTGATTTTAAGGTAAGTATTTTACTTTATTTTTCTCCTTTAAATTCTTGAAATTCTATAATTTAATTTTTAATACAAGCATAGACAATAATTTTTGCTTATAACTTTAATAGAGTTTGTAAAAAATTATAACCACCCGATGTGGTAAAATTTCTATGTCTTGCACATGATCAAATTCATGTATGATTGTGAGCTCAAGAAGTGAAAACCCGTCCCATTGAATTTGCTTCATTATCGTTCCCTTAAGATAATGTGGTAGCAATATACAATAAGTCTAAAAGAAGACAAACTTATTACCGTGAAGGTATCAATGGATGTGGACGTGGCAATAGACGAATTATAATCATCATCATTGTGGTAATAAGAATAATAAGGATTCTCAAAATAATCATTCACTATGTGAAAGCAATATTTGTCATCTATTTGAGACGAGATTTTGTAAAGCACATATAGATGATTATGGTTCATTCATGATGTGCATGTGACAACATCTGATTTATTATGAATGTTCTAGTGGTAATGGATATATCACACTAATCTGTAGAAAGAGGTATGAGATGAAATAAGAAAATAATTTCATTATTATAGCATGAATGGTCATTGATCACGTACCTATTATGAATATGCCAAAATATTATGGCAATGTAATTATTACAGGGCAAAAGTAATAGAAGCAATATATCCTGCCTATAATGATTTTGACCATAACGGTATAACTTTTTTCCTTTAAAGAGATATTCACCATATGGATGTTGATGAATATGTGGTAGTACAAAATTAATGTAAAGTTCTAGAAGAGCCAATTATACTACTTTGGAGGAATAAAGTTAATTATCAATAAGGTATGGTCCCCTAGTAAGTCTCAAAGAAACTAATTGAGTTTCTAAAGTATCTGTGAAAGCGGTTGGTTATATTGAGATTATAGATAATCAGAAGATCTAATATCCTTATATTACTATAACTGTAGCGGGGTAATATGTATATGAAAACTACCTGCTTTATTGCCTGATTTGTACTACAAAAATAAAGAATATGGCGAAATTACATGACGTAGTAAACTAGAAGTTTATTGATATAAAAATATATATCGTAATAAAATTGGAGTTTTTTGATAATTGCACATATCATGGTGTAAACGTAAAGTTTATCAATATTGATAATTTATCCAGTTGGCATAACTAGTTTAGCTATATTAATTTAAGTATGATGTGCAAAAATAAAAGAGAATTCACAAGGGTAAATTGAATTTTCTTATGTTATTTGTTCTCATTAATTAATAGACCAACTAAAATTGGGATTGAATTCCATGAATACTAGAAATATCAAAGGTGAATATGGTCCCATTCACCAGCCATGTATACCACATAAGATGCATCTATGAGATGGTTACATGTGCGATTATTATTAACCTGCCACCTGATGTTTGCGAGGTAACCTGCTCAATAATTTAATTTCGAGCATAATTTCCATATATTCTATTCAAGACAGTTCATCTTGATAAGTTGGTTTACATCACAGCTGGTTTAGCAAAATGATTTATTGAGTGCCTACACTTAATAGTTAAACTATTGCTTATGAGAACAAACTTATCTATATTAGTTTTATATAGGTTATATACAAAAGTATATTACTTTATTCCCTCACAAAAGGTTCAGGTTCAGGAACCAAATAATTTTATCTTATTATTATTGACGAGCGGTGTATATTTTGATCAACACTATAACACACAAAGGTGAGTTTCCAAAGTTGAGGAAGCAAGTTAGTTTTTCTAACATGAGGGGGAGACATGATAAACAATTGAGAAAAAGTTACGGAATGAATTATCATTTGTACATCTAGTTCCTCGAATAAGATAATATAAACTTGAAATTCATAGAAAGATAATTCATCTACAATATATTATAAAACATGCCAGACGCATTTGCTGACCCAAAGAAAGTAACTATATTCTCACTACAAATACTCCCATTAGAATAAGTCCTTGAAGGACAAAGCCTATGGTACTCTTAAAGCATATAGACAAACCGACTTCAAATAAAATTCTTGATAAAAAAGATGAGCAAATGATCAAAATGATCATAATAAGGAGGCAAGTGATCTAAAAGATCACATTATATAACATTTCATAAAATCTCAGGAGATGTTCAAGTATCTGAAAATATGAACGAAGAGATCTCTATGTTATGTCTTTATGAAAAAATGAGGTTGGAATCGATATAAAATATTCGTCGACTACATTTATGATAATGCTGAATATATGAGGATCTTATGTCTGGAGAAACAATTTAAGTAGAATTAGTTTCAAATGAAAGACATGTAGTTTTTGAACTGCAGATCAAACACCTGAAAGTATAAAGTTAATGTTGTGTGCAATTACTTTTATCTAGCTTATATGTATAGAATGACATGAATATTTTATATGCATCTAAAGTCTATTTATAAGACTTATATGACTTAACTTATATGACAATCTATGAAGGATTTAAATCGCTTAAAGCATATATAATTTTTGGTCCAGAAGTGCCACATCCTAAATGTAATTTGTGCACATATGTATCTTGTTATAACTATAAGCATGACGATATGATACCAGAAATACTTATCCCTATGCGAATATATTCAAATGAGATTCCAACAAGATCATATGAAGACAATACATCTCTATCAAGAATGATGATTTCAACGTGAAAGAAATTCATTCAAGTTAATATGGTTGATTATTTATCAAATATCTACCAATGATCTTTTGAAGATAGTATACAAGATTGGAATGTGAAGGCTCAAAGATATGAATTGATGCTCTCATCAGGGAGAGTTAATACGCGTTGTACTCTTTTCCTCTTATAAGATTTTTCCCCACTTGGTTTTCCTTGGACTATTTTAACGAGGCAACTAAAAGGCGTATTGTTAGATTTGTTTACTCTTTTTCCTTCACTAGAATTTTTTTCTAATGGATTTTATTTTAGGTAAGGTTTAATGATGCACATTATCTGTTGAATAAACATCCAAGGGGAAGTCTTATAAATAGAATTGTATATAAGGTGAATGTTTATATTTTAGAGCTATTTTAAGGTTTGTTACTTTTGTCGCTAAGTCACTTTTTTCCTATAAATAGAGAGTTTCTATTCCATTGTAATTGATCCCAAATCAATAAGAATTCTCTCTCTACTTTTCTCTGCAATACTCTTCTTCTTATTTTATTGTTTAATAATAAAAAGCACATTTATGTATTAATACATCGATAAGCTTTTAGCTTTTTTGCATAACTTAATAAAAAAGTTGATAAGAACTTGTGAAAGTATATCATTCTTTTGTTTTCTTTTGTTTCATAGCATAGAGAAGAACTTTTAGGAGTAGATTTTTCTGAAAACAGATGAAGCCTTGTTCACTTGGTTCAATTGAATATTTTATTTTCGATAGAGAACATAAAAATGTATAGTGTATTATTAAAATCTCAAGTAATATTGAATGTTGAGCCCATAATTTCAAAAGTAAAATGAATTTTAGGGATTAGGTCAGCAGTATTCCTAAAATATAAGCATTCAGGTTTAAACCCATTCACCTCGACAGTATCATATAACATATTCTTATCGGATCAGGTCGTTCGCCTTGATAGTATCATGTAACATATTCTTATGGGTTCGTATCGTACACGATGACAGGACATTTTACCATCACTCTTACGGGATCGGGCCGTTCGCTTCACCACAATCGTGCGTAATATTCGATAAGGAGTTAGTGTACTTATGAGTCCTTTTGACTGGGGATGTGACATTTTTCCGGTATTGATGATTATTTATTCCATACGAGGTAGTATCCGATATTTGAGGACTTAGTATTCGTGCTTCTGTTGAGGATCATGTTATACACATACATCTGCTTCGTTACTTTTACTTGTCTACTTTCATTATACTTTATTATTAGACCACTAGTAAGTGTAGATGTTGACCCCTTGTTACTACGTTTTCGATGTTCGGCTGGATACTTACTAGGTACGCGTTGATTAATGTATTCATACTTTATTTCTGCACTAATTGTGCAGGTACTGAGACGAGTACATTTGGTGGTCACACAATTGCATCCTGCCTAGATTTTATTCTAGATAGTGGTTGTAATAGTATGGTATATTCTAGTAGATGCTCGTGCTCCTGTGACACGGTATTTTGAAAACTTAGACTATTAACCTTGGATGTATTTCTATACGGCATTCGATATTACAGTTTGATCATATTCTTATTTTGAAGAAAGTGTTAGTATTTTCTATAAAAACAGAGCAAATTTGCTGATTTATGCTTTAGAGGCTCTTACTAGATAGGGCGGTGGTACTGATGGGGCTCGAACCCGCAGCTTCCGCCTTGACAGGGCGGTGGTACTGACGGGGCTCGAACCCGCAGCTTCCGCCTTGACAGGGCGGTGCTCTGATCGATTGAACTACAATCTATTCTTGCAAGGTTTTAGAGAATGAAAACATATAGAGTACTTCTAATGAGGTAGGATAAATTCAAATGTGAAATTTTTCATCACTATTTTGAAATGTGTTATGAACTGCTTATTATCGAGTTAGTTAGTTTATTGTCTTGTCTAAGGATATCATTGGGCACCATCACGACCTATGGCGAGAATTGGATCGTAACACTACTTTGCTGCATTATGCAGTTTTTTCTGCTGATTCATTGAGGCCCAACTAGAAAAATAAAAAATAAAATGAATTTAAAAAAGCTGGATACATAGATGGTCCCTCAAATCTTCCAACCATTTAAACATTTGAATTTAGGTTATGATCTATTGGGTACTTAAATTAAAACCCTATTGTATCTATTAGACACCTCACATACAGTCTTTCACATAATTAAAGTACCATAATTTTGCACGTTGTGAAATCAACACAACAAGCGAATTATTAGGGGACACGTAAAAATTAATTTAAAAAAAGAGAACGAAAACTCATTCATATTCAATATCTTTTTATAATCTCTCCGACCTCTCTTCATCTTCTTTTGGTGTTCTCACCCCGGCATCTAACCTAATGGCCATTCCCAAAAATTCCTGCATTACTTATTTTGTATGACTTTTCTAGTGGAAATATTAATGATGGTGAATTAGATGGTGCTGGGTGGAGGAGATGGTGGCAGGGAGAGTATTATTTTAGCTTGTACCTAAATACAAGAGGAGGATAAATTGTGTCTCTCCCGATTTTCGCTTGTCAAAAAATTTGATTTTTTTTTACCTAACTATTCAACCACAAACTAAACCCAAATTACAAAATATCAACTATACCAGCAGTTTTACGTGGAAAACCTCCTTAATCAAGAAGTAAAAATCACGATCTACCCTCATAAAATTTTTCTCATAATTTCACTAACTTTCAAAGAGCGATTTTAGGTTATAACTTAATAACCTAGTATCTTAACTCTTACAATCAATCTAAATGTAGCCACCCTTACAAGATTATAAACTCTAGTCAATAGAGCTAAATAAATTACCATAATTACTTACCCATGATTATACTTCTCATAAGCAAAATAAGTTACAATTAAAGGCCAATAATTCAACCTAAACAATTAAGGAACTTAAGCAGCTTCATTTTCAAGAACAACTTCTTTAGTTGCAGCGTGAATCCTTGTAACCACCATCTTATTGTGAATCACTAATTACCAAGAGTAATTGTTGTGATTGTGGAAAATAGAATTGGCTTCAAATAGCAGCAACTTGATGCTTTATCTAGGAGTGAGGTTGGCCGAACTCTTCTTCAATTAATACTGTAAAACTTAAAATATTTTGGTTAAAATATAAGTTTCCTCTAGGATCTGATTTTCTTATTTGTTTCCAACTCCACACGCCTTTTTTCTTTTTCTACACATATTTTCTTTAATACAAGCATACCAATAATAATGCATTCTTATTGACCAGGAATTTTTCTAACTCAAATAATACTTGTTATCCCACAAATTAAAATTTTCAAGGAATCTGACTTGCATTAGAAATCAGCTTCGTAGCTCCTGATTTACATACTTTAAGGAACCTGATCTTTTGTAACTGTTTGTTAATCCTCAATACTAATATAAACTCAGCTCAATAATTATTTCCTTTTTGATTATGATAAACCATATACAATTTCAACATAAGAACCAGTTTCATCGACAGTATTTTCCATGTAATGTCTATTTTTGCATGAGTTTGGGACTCACTTATCATTTATTGCAACCCTATAGATAATTAGGAATAAGAACTAGATTAATTTAGCATTTTTTCTGATGAACAAATATCTCATGATCACAATTAATCATCAAAATTAATTTCAAGTACAAAGGGACCAGGTTTGTTAATCAGTATATGCGTACTTCCTTAACTTCTCCTTTTGGTATCATAGAAAAAGTAAAACATTAGTAGAGGAAAATGCAAAGAATTAAGCAATTTTAAACTCATATCCACTCGGGCTACACTAAGATGCATGTAAGTCAAGAGCTCAAACGTTTAATCTAAGGATATTATCCCTCTTTCAGAGACTTATCAAACCAAAAGATGAATATTGTATAAGTCAGACCACTCTATAACAACATCCCTATATAACAGCCATTCATTATAAAAGTCAAGTTTTTCTTAGAACCGATTTTTTGTGTTATATTTCATCGCTCCATAATAGCCTTTTAGCTATAACAGCATCAACCATATTTATAGTAGAACGCTCTTTGTAAAATTACCCCTTTATAACAATTCTAAAAATATGCATACAATCATTTCCATTAAATAAAGTTTCTATATATAAGATTTGAAGATTTCACATGATATCTTTTTCATTGGATAAATTCCAAAAAATATTTATATAAAAAATGTAACTATTAAGCTCTTAGATTGTCTTCGGGAAAAAACTATTAGATGCCTTTTTGCTGAAAATTTTGATACGAGCCTTCACCAATTCAAGCGTTATATCGATAGTAACAGAATAAAATCTTAGAAACAAGCTACAACTACAAAGTTCTTCCATCAATCTTGAAAGAATTTATTTTTTAGGTAGCTTTAAAATATCTCCCTTAGGGTTTAAATTTCCATACGTTTAGTTATTAATTTATTAATAATGTATTAGTTTCTTCAATTTTTAACTAGTGAAATATGCGTATTTTTAGAGATTTTAAATTTGAATAATTTTTTTTATCTTTTATATGTAACATTAAAAGAGAAAAATAATCGATTTTTGAATAATTTTTATCTATAACAGCCAAAAAATATTTAAACGTCAAATGCTGTTATGGGTGCATAACAACCACTTATAAAAGACAAAAAATATTGGAACAAACAAGGTTG
Organism: Nicotiana obtusifolia; assembly: GCA_002018475.1. Taxonomy (NCBI): domain Eukaryota; kingdom Viridiplantae; phylum Streptophyta; class Magnoliopsida; order Solanales; family Solanaceae; genus Nicotiana; species Nicotiana obtusifolia. The sequence continues at coordinate 8,025 of MCJB01010221.1, read as the reverse complement.
TTATAGAGAGGGTTGACTGTATATATAGATGCATCAATTAAGCTTCAAAGGCCAAACCAATAGAAAGTTACACGAACTTGCTAAAATTGCTAAAATTGATATAGACTATGTTCATTTGTTAGAGGAAGGTAGGGTTTGCATAATCTCTACCAACATGTTGAGGCGAGCAGCGTCAGCTTCTTGGTCTTTCTACATCTTCTCCTTCAACAGTTTAATTTCAAATTTTAAAGAGGAAATCTCGTCATTCAGCCTACTTATTCTCCTCCTTGGCAGCCTCCAAATCACAGATTAGTTGAGTCATTAGACTCTTGCTCTTAGAACCTAATTACTTCTCTAGAAGGTCACACTCCTGAAGTGTTGCTTTGTCAAACATATCTTATCTTACTTAGTTCCTTTTTTTCCTTCTCCTAAAGATACCTTGAAGTAAGCAGACACTTGTGACACCAAGAACCCATAAAGAAGTTTGTGCTTTCCTATTAATGGATTGGCTTCTCTAGCCATATGCTTGATCATCAAAAATGATAAATTCAATAGAATATTTTGATCAAGCACTTCTATCACTGCCTGATCTATAGAAGTAGCATTGTTTCTTCTCTACTATATGGAGAGCACATACTTGTCCACGAACTCACGCAACTTATAATTGTGTTCACTTTATCTTTATATTCCGTCAGAATCCTCTCAGTCTCTCTCCCCTGCGAGAATTTAGTAGTCAATTGCACCTCACTCTATTTTTCACCTATATTCAGCCACATATGTTTGATATAAGTATCAAACCCATTAGCGAAATTTTAAAATTTTACCCAGATCCTCAGCATTGAAAGTGGAGAAGAGGGCGAATAGGGAGCATTATAAGTTTGCTAAGAAAGAGGCAAAGCTAGCAGTTAAGACGGTCAAGACTGCAAATTTTAGTCGTTTGTATGGGGAACTCGAGGGCCGAGGTGGATATAAGAGGTTGTTCAGGTAGCCAAGGCATGAGAAAGGAAGGTACAGGACTTGGACCAAGTGAAGTGCATCAAGGACGAAGAAGGTAGAGTTTTGTTGGATGAGGGGCTTATCCGTCAGAGACGGCAGACCTACTTCCATAGTCTCTTGAATGAGGAGGGGAATAGGAGCGTTGTACTGGGTGATTTGGAACTCTCTGAGACTCGTTGTGCCTTTGGGTATCGTAGGCGGATTAGAGTTGATGAAGTTGAGGGGGCTATGCGTAAGATAAGCGGGGGAAAATCGATCGGGCCGAATGAAATTCCGGTGGAGTTTTTGAAAAGTGGTGGCAAGGCAGGCTTGGAGTGACTCACTAGGTTATTTAATATCATTTTTAGAATAATAAAGAAGCTCGAAGAGTGGAGTTGGAGCATGATGGTTCCTGTATACAAGAACAAGGGTGATTTCCGTGTAATAACTATCGGGGTATCAAGCTGCTTAGCCATACTATGAAAGTCTAGGAGAGAATGGTAGAGCTAAGGGTGAGAAGAAGTGTGTCTATTTCCGAAAACCAGTTTGGGTTTATGCCAGGGCGTTCGACTACTAAGCCATTCACCTTGTTATGAGATTGATGAAGCAGTTTAAGGAGAGAAAGAAGGACTTGTATATGGTGTTCATCGACTTAAAAAAGGCGTACGATAAAGTTTCGAGGGAGGTTTTGTGGAGATGTTTGGAGGCTAGAGGTGTACCTATTGCGTACGTTAGGTTGATTAAGGACATGTATGATGGAGTAAGGACCCGAGTGAGGACAGTAAGTGGGGACTCTGACCATTTTCCGGTTATGATGGGGTTGCATCAGGGGTCGGCACTGAGCCCTTTTTTGTTTGCTCTGGTGATAAACGTACTGACACGCCACATCCAAGGGTAGGTGCCGTGGTGCACGCTATGTGCAGATGATGTTGTATTGATTGATGAGACGTGAGACAGTGTGAACGCGCAATTAGAGGTATGGAGGCAGACCCTGGAATCTAAAGGTTTCAAGTTGAGTAGGACCAAGACAGAACACTTGGAGTGTAAGTTCAGTTGCGAGACTCAAGGAGGGGGGAAGGGGAGGTGAGGCTGGACTCGCAGGTCATCCCTAGGAGAGGGCGTTTTATGTAACTTGAGTCTATTATTCATGGGGATGGGGAGATTGATCAAAATGTCACACATCGTATTGGGGCGGGATGGATGAAATGGAGACCCGCTTCCGGTGTTTTGTGTGACAAGAAAGTGGCACCGAAACTTAAGGGTAAGTTCTATAGAGTGGTGGTCAGACCAACGATATTTTATGGGGCTGAGTGTTGTCCAGTGAAGATCGCTTATGTCCAGAAGATGAAAGTAGCTGAGATGAGGATGTTGAGATGGATCTGCGGGCACACCAGGTTAGATAGGATGAGAAATGAGGTTATTCACGACAAGGAGGGTGTGGCCCCTATTGAGGACAAGATGCGGGAAGCACGGCTTAGGTGGTTTGGTCATGTGAGGAGAAGGAGCACAGACGCACCGGTAACGAGGTGTGAGAGGTTGATATTGGAGGGCCTATGTAGAGATAGAGGTAGGCCAAAAAAGAGGTGGGGAAAGGTGATTAGGCACACGGCGCAACTTCTGCTGACTGAGGACACGACTCTTGATAGGAAGGTATGGAGGTCGAGGATTAAGGTAATAGAGTAGGTAGTCTAGAGTGTTCATAACAGTAGTATTGGCACACAGTCTCACTTTCTATTGGTAGTAGATTTTTATGACTAACCGTTGTTTTCTTTCATTGTTGATCATCTTACTGTCTTGTTGTTTTTATTCTGCTTTTATATGGCTCTTTGGTACTTTTCCTTCTTGTCTATATTTTTATTAATGCGGTGGTTATGCTTTTCTGAGCTGAGGGTCTATTGGAAACAACCTCTCTATCCTCATAAGGTAGGGGTAAGGTCTGCGTACACTATCCTCCAAAGACCCCACCGTATGAGATAATATTGGTATATTGTTCTTGTTGTTGTTGTTGTTGCCTCAGCATTGAAACTCACCTCTACTCTCTCTACTATCGTGCTTATAGTGTTCACATCCAACAGCTAGAAGTTCGAGTAGAAACTCGAGACGTCTTACTCATGAACTGCTGGGAGTGAGAGAAGGAACAAGTGAGTCCATTTTTGGATGTTTCAATTCTCCACTAGTTCTTTCATTTCTGGCCCTCCAACAGCCTCTGGGTCAATCATCCTTCCCTTGAACACAACTTATAACTAAATTACACCTCTTTACCTTTTCTTGAGTTTTCTTTCTTCTTTTGGAACTGGTCCCTTTTTCACTCAAATCAGTTTTTTCTTCTTCTTGGGAGTCCTTTTGTTTTAGCTTGTGCTTTTAGATGAACTTGTTTTCTTCCTCCCTTCTAAAGGAAACTCTTCCTCCCTTCTAAAGGAAACTCTTCCTCTTCATCACTCACAAAATCAATAGCTTCCACATCAGACTAATATTTTAGTCCAAATTCTTTTTTTTCCCTCTTATTTTAATCCATATTTTGCACATGGTTTTCCTTTTACACGTAGAGTTTGGAGTCCTTTTCTTAGGTTGTGACACCTTCTTAGCAAACTTTTTCATAAGATGTTCAGTGAACTAGACACCCTCAGCCTCTTCCATTTTCTTCATAATAATCATCCGCTCCGCTAAGATAAGTTATCGTATTTACTTCTTCCCCCTTAGTTTTAGGACAACTATCACCTTAAGAATCAGGTTATTTGTTTGTTGCTTCATTCTCGCCGACATCCTCATTATTTTCACCCATAGCTACATTCTCCAATTCACCCTCACTAGCAAGAACTTTCTCATCATCCTCACCAGTGCCACAAGGAATTTGTTATTGTCTGGGGGCTTCTGGGGCGACATCAACACCTTCCCCTTACTCGCAGCATTATTAGACTCATTTTACCTATCTCCTTATTCTTCAAACACAATAGTTTTCTCACTATTGCCATTCACCTAAGTACTATCCTCCCTAAAATTAACTTTTTCCCCTTGAAATATTGCCTCGTCACCTAGTGTCACGTCCTAAAATCCCACCAACGGTTGTAATGGCACATACTCCCCATTGCTAGGTAAGCTAATAGAGAACATATAACAAACCCCACATAATTAACACGTAATACCACTGAATAGCATAAGTAGCGGAATACTTCAACAAAAATCGCCCAAAATCTGGTAGCATGGAGTCATGAGCTCTAAAATAAGATACAACAGAATCTCTTAATAATATAAATATTGTCTGAAATGTAAGTAACATTATGAAAATAGGAGGAAAGGGGACTCTAAGGGTCTACGAGAGATCATGCATCACTATCTCGAGTCTCCTCCGTCAAATGCTAGGCAGTCTCCTGAGGTCCACTACTATTAATCCCCGAACCTGCACAAAAATGTGCAGAAGTGTACTATGAGTATGGGACAACATGTTTTCAGTAAGTATCAAAACTAACCTCGGCGAAATAGTGATGAGGTTCAAGTAACATGATACCCACCATCAAATAAACATGTACAATTAATATGAATACATGACAAGAATTCAAAAACAGATACGACACTATAAAAGAATACATCATAAGGTATCAACTCAACATAGATAGTCCTATCTCATCTATCAAATCCAAAGCATATAATATGTCATTGAGTAGCATGTTAGAAGATAAACATAGAAAGAATATAGTATGCATGATATAGTATTGGAGAATTCACTTGAATGGTCAAAGCTTCCATCTTTATGCTCAAAACTCATAATATCAGATTCTATATCAGAATCAAACAAACATCTGTCAATTTCTCACACCCTACGTGTACTCCGTCAACAGAGAACCATGAGTGGGCGACCCTAAAGGAATGGATCCATATTCACACTGTGCACGGCAGAGGCCTTGGTCCATAACAATAACAATATCACCATAACTGCATGGTAGAAACCTCGTTCCATAGCCATAACAATGTCACAATAATCCGTGATAGAAACTTTGTACCATATCCAAATCAGAACATGTCCAAATGTGTCATAATCATAGCAAATCTGAAATAATATTTCATCTCCAATGATGCATATACTCATAAATAATCAATAAGTTGCACAAGAACATAATAAATAAAGGTGCAGATGTGAAGTATGACTACGACCAAATCAAGTATAACAATAATCTCATGAATACCCCATCTTGAAGTAAGAGGTAGTAACCCTGAATATGCATACTATCACGAAAGGATAAGATCATGTAATTATACTGTCACGACCCAAAATCCTGCCTAATTGTGATGGCACCTAACCCAATATGTTAGGTAATCCAAATAATGAATAATACAGCTCAAATAAAAGATCATCAATAACACTAAATAATAAGGTGAAAATCCATACAATTACCCCAAGGATTAGTAGCACAAGTCACGAGCCACTAAGATTTAGATTTACAAAACCTGTACGAAGAATTAATACAACATTTGTTTGACTATTCATAAACAGAAGTACAAATCCTAAGCTACCAAGAACAAGTGGTAGCTCATATCTGGAACGTAGGTACATCATCAATGCTAGCCCTATACATCCACAACAACTCATCTTCAAGATTTGCATGCAAGATGTAGAAGTGTAGTATGAGTACAATCGACCCTATGTACCCAATAAGTTCCTGACTAACCTCGGTAAAGTAATGACAAGGAGAAAAGGATACTCACTTTACATAACATATTCATCTTAAATAACATATACATATACCTAGCAACAGTATCAAAATCTATGTTTGAAGTATGGGTAATGCCATCGGTGTACATAAAGAAGATATGCACAAACATTGTTACCAACTAACAGCTCAGCATTTAGAGAAGATACACATTTGATTTCAATTAACATGTTAGCAACTGCATATTGAGAGAATATGCATAGGTATCATACTAGTTAAAAACTCAGCATATAGGGAAGATATGAAACATAGTATAATTAAATCATCAACATTTGCATATAGAGAAGATAGGCGTAAAGTATCATTAATTCAGCAACAGTTGCATATACAGAAGATATGCTTGAATAACTAAGTGAAGTTACACAGGTCGACATATAGAAAAGATATGTACTTTGATTCAATTCTTAAATCATGTAGCATACAGAGAATATATGAGAAAAAGACATGTAAACATTCTGAAACAAGCATATAGAGAAGATACGTAGTAAAAATCATGTATACATCCAAGGAGTTTGCATATGGAGAATATAAAAAAAAAAACTACTGGTCAGTTTTCCATAATCCGCGTGTACGTTTTCAAAGAGAAACATGAGAGGACGATCCTAGGGGGATGGATCCTTATGCACACGCTGCACGAAAAACTCACGTGCCATAATCATAACAACTACACGAACAACCCACGTTCCATAACAAATTAAACCGCATGGACCATTCAGGTGCTGCCAATCATACCCCACAGAAAGTATATACAAGATTATATGTATACAATCAGTGAATATCGAATTAGGTACTCATGGACTGATAAATAACATGCTAAGGTGTATGCATGTGCAAAGTGTACACTTACAACCCAAGGTAGGCGAGTATTCCATACAAAAACGAATATAATGTTTAAACAAGAAATACACACATACACATGATCTCTGGTATGATTCTAGAGGTACACACAATCATACAAACATAATAAACACGATAATAGGAAGTACAATATCACAAACAAGGCATGGTATAGCCTAAAGACTACTCTAGTCATAAATCATACATAGCCTCCACATATACCCTCATCATCTCGCATATATGTCGCTTCGCATACATGCTAACTAGAAAAATAAGGTCATGCCCTAAGGTATATTCCCTCAACTAGGGTAGGTAAGATAAGTACTCATGTAGGCCATCCTTTAACCTCAAATAGCATAGAAACCTTGCTCTATCACTAACAATCACGGAAATCCAAGCCAATCATCAGCCAAGGAAGTCAAATAATGCTGTAGGAAGCAAATCCTGATCCATAAAGCTTCAATCTTTGATGAATTTCAAAAAAGTCAAGAAAAATCAACTTAGGCCCATGCCCCCAAATTCGAAAACAATACCAAATTTGATGACCAATAACCTACTGAGCTCATATATATATAATTAGTTTCCAAATCCAACTTCAATTATGTTACGACCCAAAATCCTAAGCAATCGGGGTCGTGATGGTGCCTAACAATGCTTGCTAGGCAAGCTAACACACAGTGGATAAATAGCAAGTACCACTATAAAAGTCTGATTATAGAATAATAACATAACGCAAAGGCAATTCTGATATAAACACAACAAGTCTAAAATTAACATATAACGCGAATATCCCAAGATGTGGAGTCACAAGTACATGAGCTTCTAGATTATACTAAATATATCGTTTTGAAAGGAAATCCAACATTGTCTGAAATAAAATGTAAAGAGTACATTGGAACTAGGAAGTTGACTCTAAAGCCTGCGAACGGAATGCAAATCTACCTTGAATCACTACGTGGTATCTTCTAAGCACCTCTCAGGACACCACTGGTACAAATATTCGGATCTGCAGAAGAAGTGCGAAAGTGTAGTATGAGTACAAACGACCTAATATACTCAGTAAGTGTCGAGCCTAACCCGGTCGAAGTACTGACAAGGCTAAGACAAGATACCTACCATAAACATGTGTAGTTATATTACAAGAAGTAGCAAAATAACAGATAAAGAATCAAATATAACAACAACGTGATAGGGACATGTAAAGGATAAAATAAACGGAAATAATAAGGAAAGAATCACCAAGTAAACCTCTTTCTAAAGTAAATAACGAAAACACCAAGTCAAGTTCACATTCCAAGTATCAACATAAATTGCAATGAAATCAACAAATTTGCACGACATCAGCCGCTGTGCTTTTACTCTCATCCTCGCATAATAAAATAATAAAGCAAGTGCATCACCCGACGTGCTTTTACTCACATCCTCACATAATAAATATAGTAAAGCAATCGAACGGCATCATCCTTCGTGCTTTTACTCTCATTCTCACATATAAATAAGAAACCAATTGCACGACATAACCCTTCAT
>MCJB01010210.1:82894-93295 GCA_002018475.1 Nicotiana obtusifolia | reverse complement strand
AAAAAAAAAAAAAAAAAACAAAGAAAGAACCTCAAAAGAAAAAAAGAAACTAAAGGAAAATTAAAAGATTGTTAAGTGTACTACCAGAGGAAAAGGGGCTAAACTTTTCTTTTTTGTCTTTGAAGAAAATGCTTCCAACGGACAAAGTACATACGTGCATTGCAAGGCTGGTCGAGGACGTAGCACAACAATTGTCTTATGCTACTTGGTGGGTAAACTAAGACTTGTTTGAATCGATTATTTAAAGATCATTTTACGTATTTTCTCCTAAAGTTTGTATTTTATTGTTAGGTTAAGTACAAGCGGATGACACCAAATGATGCATATAACTATGTGAAGTCAATTCGTCCGAGGGTGCTTTTGGCCTCTTCCCAGAGACAGGTGTCTCAGAGATTTCCCTCACCTTTTACTCTTTTTGTCCCTTCTCTTTGGATGGATGATTGTTTTGCCTTATGAGATTGGTGAAAAGATGTACTCCTTTTGCCTTGGTTTTCTCTATTCTGGTTATTGTTGCTGACTCTTTTTGTCCATTAATAATCAGGCTGTCGAGGAATTCTACCATCTCATGGTGAAAAGGACATACAGTTGTAGCCCCTTGACTAGTCTGGTCTCACGGAGCTCAAGGTTCTTGTCTGGACGGAATTTGTTAGCCTTCGACGATGGTGCTGTGGTTGTGATAACTGAGGCTGATCTAGATGGATATGATCAGAGCCTTCACTCTAGGGTGGATGGATCCGAGATCTGGGCTGATTTGAATTTGATTTACAGGGTTCGAGTTGCCGGTGGGGCAGCCCTAGCAAGACTCTCCTGTATGTGGTTTCGGTGCCACGCAGACCAGAAGATTCCGAGTCAGAAGCTGACTGCAGAGAGCAAACAGCTGGGAAGTTTTACTGTAGATATACATGTGTTCTCTTGAGTTAAATTTGTACATATTTCTTCAGAAAAAAGCTGCTACAAGGAGCCTACCGTCTAAGCTATCTTTACTAATGGAAACCTTGACTTTCTCAATGTAAATACAATATACTTCTCAAGTTGCAAATGAGAAGTTTGAGTGTATATATATATATATAGCTGTATGCAAAACTTGGAACTTTCAAGACGTAGCTTACCACCGTCCAATGGAGTTAGAAGGAAAATCGTGGGATTTCATTTGTACTCATAATAGGTACTATATTCCTTACAATCTGTCTTTTAGCTCATTCAGCTAGAACCCTTCTTTCTTTGTTCTTTTCCGACTAGACCAAGCAACCAATCTGTGTTTTAGTTCCTATGATTTTATCTTTTTGTGGGAGGGGAGGAGGGTTGAGCCGTTGAGGGGGATATTAGGTGGGTGGGTGTATTTTTGGAGGAGATCCACAAAACGAGACAATCAATTGCTATTAGCTAGTCACCAACTCGATATTCACTCAAAATTGGGAAAATATGTACAATGTCTATGTGCCATATTTAGACTTATTAACTTGTTACAGTGAGTTATAAATTCTCGAAACAATCCTTAAAATAATATCCTCTCACTGCACCCCTTTTCATCACTGACTAGTGTAAATCGGAAACTACTCCAATAGTCAATTGATGAAGACTACTCCATTGAATTGAAACAGTAGTACAGTTTAGGAAAATTTAACATCCCTTCAGTTCCTGTCTTGCCTTTCTCCAAAAAAACTTGCCGTTTGAAATTGCAGAGGCTTAGTTCCTGATTGATGACTAGACCAACGCATTATTGCTGCAACAGAAACCCCCATTGAATCTCACTATGAATCATTAAGTACTAGACATAAATCTTTTAAGTTTTTTTTTAAACATGACATTTATATATTTGAAAACTACATACAAAATATTATAATTCATAATAATTTATATTTCAAAATACTTATAAAATATTTAAGAAACTCATGATCAAAGAAGAACCTCGTAGATTCCCCAAATAATAATGTACACATATAAATTGAAACAAAAAGAGTACTTCTTATGAGATTTATAAGCACTATAAGCGATTATTGAAAAATCTTAACAGGTTACTCCTACTATATACGTACAAGCCAAGGGGCAGTATTTACACTTATCTTTTGTGACATAATTTTCAAGACAATCATTAATTTTATCATTTCCCTATCACTGCATCCTTTTTCATCATTGAGAAGTGTTAATGCCAGATGAAATTCTCACCAAACAGTTGAGTAACCAAAAAAAAAACATTTACGGCTAAGTATTAACTAGTCCCGGACTTGCTATTACATTAATAATAAGCAGTCCGCTAATCTTCATATCTAACAAAAAACTTGATTTAGATTAATATATTCTTTATTTCCTTAAATTCAAAATTGTAAATGTAAAGGAACATGATATACCAATAGCACAAGGACAATTTAGTAGTACTTTTTTTGTTAACACCATTGTCCTTAAAAAGAAATTTTTTTAATCAGTGGACTATTTGAGCAGCAGCTTTATTCTTTGGCGGTCCATCAATCAAATATGGGGCAACATATTGCTGCATTTCTTGAATATCCATTCCAAGGTGAATTCCTGGTAACTTTATGAACTTCACTTTTCCAGCTTTATCCAATGTTTGTAATCCAAACGTATCCTCTAGATAAAGATTAGTCTGCCAAAAAAAAAAATTATTACTCCTAAAATATACTAACAGGGTTATTGATTTTAAGAAGTACAAATAGGAAAATAATATTACCTGTTGCGGGGGCAAAATATGAGAGTAGGTTCCATCTTGATAAAAGCCAAACCAAGAACTTTCTTTTGGGTTTATCACATTATCATTTTCAAACTGTAAAGATATTCAAAATAAAAAGGGGATTATTTAATAAGTACATTATTGAATTAATAAATATAGGTGGAGATAAAATAAAAAAGAAGAGTAAAATGTACCATGATAAGTACAAGGTTCTTCAAGCTGGTGAAACGCTGCTTATAAATGGGATTAGTTGCATTAGATATTTCATTATTAAGCTTTGGTAGATACCTACAACCTTTCAAGTATCCTGCAATATCCTGAGAAAAAGAAAAAGGAGAACCAATGTAAAGAAAATGTTAAATTATAATCTGTTTCCAATTTAAATAAGAGTATTTACGAATATAACCAAAGAAATAATTAAGCAAGAATTACTCACATTTGGAAGCTTGGTATAGCCACTAGGAGCATAATGAGCCTAAGATTTGCAGATGAAAAACTCGAATAATCACTTGAAAAAATTGAAAGGAAAGTAAAAGAATATGAAAAGAGATTTTAAAGAGAGTATACTTGAGCATAATCGGAGTATATTCCAACACCACCAGCTTCAGCACACCAAGGGCCACCCTATTAATTAAAGAACATAAGTTATTTTACACTTCGTAATTGTTTATTGTTGCGGATATTTATATACACTAACAATGTAAATAATTTATATACTATTAACGTAGTTTAACTTGTTATAACATGTTAGTTGTATACTTGTTCTTCGTTTCATTCTATTGCGCTGTTATTTTTTACCATTTGATCTTCTATGTTCTTTGTTGTTGGTCCATTGCAGTCATATTTTCGCATTACTGGGTTTGTTTTTGCATTATAAATGCAAATAAACTCTATTATTATTTTTATTCTCGTTATTGTTGTTATTACATTATTGTATTACTACGACTTGGATGGATATAGAATTACATACAGTGCAGACAGCAACACCAGCATTAGGTCCACCTATTGAGATAAAATTCTTGACCTGTGGCACAATTAAGTTCCAAAAAGAAAAACACAAAATGCAAAAACGATTAAACGTAAATAATGAACATAAAGAGAAAAACTATTGTTAAAATATAATTGTGATAAAATTCTCACTGGAGGTGCTCCGTCGCAGAACTCTATAAGCCCTCTAGCTACCATATTTCCCTGAAAAACACATTTTCCACAAATAAAATATTGATTGCCGCACAATTACTCCCTCCGTCTCAAATTAACTGTCATGATTTTTAGAAATAGTTGCCTTAAATTATTTGTCATTTTAGAAGCTCAAGATAAAATTAATTATATTTTTTCAATTTTACCTTTAATAGTAATTGCTCTAGAAGATGGAGATAGCACATAAATAAAATAAATATTTAATGAAGAAAGATTATATCTTAAGACAAAATTAAAAGTAAAATAATCCAATATTTCTCCTAATTAATAATTTTTTTAAGGGGCGTATAAAAGAAAAACACGATAAATAATTTTAGACCGAGGGAGGGAGTAATAAGAAGACAAAAAGGAAAAAGTCTGGGAGACACATTTATGATTAAAGATGAATATTTACCTGTGAGAGGCCAACTAAGTTGTAACCTTGTTGAAGTTCATTCATTCCCTTCACCTATAATTTAATTTCAGACATTGTCAATAGGTTTTCAATTTATTTATTTTTTTAATTCTAAAAAGGATAGTTGAAAAGAGAACAAAAAGAATAATCTAGTGATGTCTCATTACCTTTTCACAAGCAATTTGAACCTAAAATGTACCGCATGGGCAAAAAGAAAGGCACGGATTACAATTCATGAAAAGCACAAGAATTTTATGCAATTAATTCTATCGAAATAATGAGAAACAATAAGAATCACTACTTTATGTCAACTGTTACCTGATTGTCTAGAGGCATGGTAGAAGAATCAAACGCTCCATTTCCAATTTCTCTACACAAAAAAAAAAAAAAAAGTTCATGACAATAATAAACAATAACAATAATAGACTTTAACTTTAGTACACTGGTGTAAAACTGTTTTACACAATTAGATTAAAACTATCTATAACATTATGTAATTTTCCTTAATAGTATGACTAATTTGATAACTTCAAAAATAAGTAAATAGCATGACTAATCAGAGGGCGGATGTAGCGTAGAGTGTATGGTTTCATCTGAACTCATAACTTTCAATATGGAGTATATATTAACTTACGAAAAGAAACAAAAAGTTTAACCTGTTACGTATACATATACATATACACCTATTAAAATTTTAACAAATATTAGATCTGAAATCCATAAAATTAATAGTATAATGAGTTCAATGCAAGTTTATATCCATTAAATTTAAATTATGGATTTTCTTCCGGATGTAATAGGTAAAAGTTACAGTATAATGGTGTACAAATTCAACTCAACTTGTATTTCTCATCTTCAACCGTAGTCGAAAATGTCAGTAATATAATAACCATAATAATTTGATTTTGTGGCTCTTTGCAAACTTGTTTTTAGTTTTATGATCCTACCATTTTTTTTACATATGGAAAATTTACTTTTACATATAAGGAATTTGTTTTTTACACATAAGAGATCTAAAAAGATTATTTTCTTAATTTTAAAATTATTAAGGGGCATTATGCACAAATAGCACAATATAATAACAATAATGATAACAAATTTATGATTTAGCTGATCATTTCATGCATGAGAAGAAGACAAATATATATATATATATATATATATATAGAAAAGTAACAAGGAAAACAAATAACGTACAAGCAGTATCCGTTGGATCTCGACAAGAGGCTGAGTTGTGACGTATAAAATGTACTTCCTGCATCGTTGCATGACTGTCCAATCCCTGCCATGGTCATAATTAATTTCCATTTCCATAGGAAAATAAATTATTTAAATGAAATATTGCTAATTCACAGTATATAAAAATTAAAGATTACCATGCAATAATATGAAAGGAGTAGAAAAGGAAAGACATATGGAACTGAAGACAGAGATTATGAAGAGAATGAAAGTTTCTGAACATAAATAAGCCATCGATTTAGCTTCTTCTCTTTCTTAGTCTTTTTTCTCTTTTTCTCTAAATATAAGCTGCTTTCTCTTTGTTTTATAGCTTTTGTAAAGAAGAAATGGAGGGATTGACAGAATTCTCAGCTTTAGTAAGTTGGATATATACTACCATTTTTGGAGCAATCAGTATGGGGACAAATTTTAAATTATTTCCTTTATTAGTCCTCTTTCTAAATATTTTTCCACTTTTGTTGGATGAGTTTGATTTGGCTATTTTGGATATCCAATTAGTGCTTTGATTTTATTGCCTTATAATGTCTTGTTAAGGGTATCCTTTGTCATAATGTCCATTTTCTGCCAAATAAAGAAAAATAATTAAAATGAGTACCAAAAAGCCATATATAGGTCCAAACTAATTGGTCTCATTTTTACGTCATTTAATAAGAAAGGTTTGGTCTATTTTCATACTTCTTCAAGTAGCAAAATTTTAACTTAAAACGGAATGATTAGAACTATTTCATTTCTAGCTAAATACATCACTTTTTTACAATCTTAGCAAATGGAAAGCAACATTTCAGTATACAATCGCAAATGTATCTGAGAGTCCTATTACATCTAACTAGGCCACTTCAATTCCATCTTTTTCACTATATAATATATATAAAAAGACTTAACAATATTTTTTTCTGCTGATGCATGTCAATATATCATGAACAGTATAGTTCTCCTCTCAAGTAGCTAACATTTCGGGTAGTAAAATTAATCATTTTATTTTTTTTTCAAATACAATCTTGTTCAAATATTCCGAGAATTGATTCTTTTTGAGCCGAGGGTCTTTCTGAAACAGTCTCCTTACCTCCGCAAGGTAGGGATAAGTCTGCGTTTATTTACCCTCCCCAGAGACGGATCCACCCTTATAGGAAGAGGGGTGACATGGCACCCGCTAAGATATATATATATATATACACATACTTAGACTAGGTTTAAATATCTGACTCTGCCACCCGCAGTTATAAGTTAGACAAAGATGTCATGGCTGGTAGACCTTTTTGAAAGCTTTTTTTTTTTATGTAAAATTCAAGTTGGAATTTATCTTGAACCTTGTCCGACTTCCCCTTTTCTTTGTGCTTTTTATTTCCTTTTGTCTCAGTCATTTCCCTTTTCGGCTGCCTTCCAATTTTTATTTGTCGTTTATTATTTTTTATATTTTTCTTTTCTCTATTCTATTATTTTATATATGGTCTCTAGCAAGAACACCAAAAAAGAGACTCCAAAACTTTGAAATTATATAAAATAAGCATTCCTCTTAATCTTACATTTATGAGTTTTCTTCTTTCAAATCCGAAATACCTGTCTCTTAATGGGAATTTTGGATTGAGATCAATTTTTTCCATCTTTGTTATTATGTCATAAATGTTTTTTGTTATTATGGTTTTTAAATATAATTTAAATCTCTTTACTATTAAATTATGATGAAAATTTTGTAAACGTTGCTTAAAAAATTATGAGATCTATAATTTTGATTTTTGGAAATTATAGTTTATTTAATTTTATATTTATAGGGCATAAGTTAGAAGATATTTTTTTTTAAAAGTTTCTTATTCTGATTGATGTAACTCTCTTATTGAAGATGTTATCTTACTTGTGTAAATTTATTTTTAATATACAAAAAAAGATACAATTTTCTAGTGAAAATGTTGATTTTACTTGTGTTGTTATAATAAAGGTGTTATTCCTTATTCAAAATACTAATTACGTTTGTTTTTTGATATTTAAGATGTAATTTTATATTACAAATAAAAAATACCTGTTAGGTCGGCCTGAATAAATTCAAAAAAAATCGAATAAACGTTCCTAACAAATTCCGTATTAGTCATTACAAGGTATACATTAAAGGAATTTATGGCACCCGCCACCTTCAAATCCTAGATCCGCCTCTGACCCTTCCCAGAATCCACAACGTGAAAATATACTGAGTATGTTGTTGTTGTTGTTTTTCAAATACAAATATTTGTTTAAATTTATTTATTTTGAAAATGGCTACTTTACTTATGTGCAAGATTCTACTTCCAGCAAAGAACCTTTGCTCCTCCATTGTTCACGTCCCCACTTCCACCAAAAAAAGAAATTAATTAAAAAATTAGTCAAAATGAACTTATACACAATAATTGTAACGGCTATCAGCAGTCGATTCCTCATAACTAATTAAGATTTTGTAGCTCAATATATGATGTATGATTTTCTAAAGAAGTTCACGTTTATAATGAATTTAATTTAATATATATCTTCTTGAATTATGAGCGTAATCCCTGCGTAAAAGTAATCATCATAATTCCTAATACCGACGTATCAAAGATCTAAGAGATTGGCCAGATTGAGTTGTATTAGTTTTTTATATTGGAATCTTTTATCGGACGTAGAAAGATTTTCGAAATTGTTAAAATTAAAATTGTCAATGAGCAAACAAGACATCTTTGAATAAACGTGACATGGTGTAATTTTTAAAGAGAAATGACACTGTATAACCGCTCTCAAAATAATAGTCGAAAAAATATATATTTTTTATATATATTTCTGTATGTTATATACAAAAAATATATAAATTTCATACACTTTTGCGGCTACCGAATGTAAATAATTTCGGCCTCGGAATGCAATCTTGCCCTAATTTAAATGGGTATGTAAAATTGTTTATCAGTCGTACAACAAATTTCATTATAGATCTCCTTGGTATGTTCACACTGCCAATACCAAAAAAAGAAATACAGCAGAAGTAATTTTCTATCTGATATTAGTAGCATATCACATACATGTACATACAAGATAACATAAAGCTTACAATCAAAGCCATGTTATATTTCAATATAGTTGTATATCGTGTAATCAGCCAACAATCAAACAACCAAATGAAGGATTAAGGGACTGATTCATCTATGGTCAAACCAAGTAGATCGGCAAAGAAGCTCTTGACAGGTGCAGGCCAATTATAAGATGAGGAACCTTCAAATGTAAAAATGGTTGATGCCTCGTCTTGCAAATCATTCGTTGCCAAAGTTTCCACATTTGAAGAGCTCCCGTCGGTTGATGTATTCTCTGCTAAGTATGGAACAACATGCTTTCTCATATCACTGGAAGAAATTTGAAGGTGATTCCCAGCTACTTTTACATATTTCACCTTTCCAGCATTGTCCAAGGTTTTCAAACCAATCCAATCCTCAGCGTAGAGCTGAGTCTGCCAAAAGATAAGGCAATAATCTCAATTGGGTAAACTTCAGGTGCAAAAGTAGAAAACAAAATTTTCTTTTCAAAAATTGTCATTGCTTAGTTTTTGCTGGCCTGAAGCTGAAGATCAAAATCAAAACCGCACATAATACATTCAGGTTGAGCCAAGATTAACTAGATCTTAAACTTGGCTTGATTCAACTCCACCTAATTGCCCTTGAACCCAATCCTATGTAATTTTTTGTGGCTTTTACTTAGCCACGGAACATCTTGGTGGCAATTGTGGACGACAATTAATTGCCCTCTTGTTTAGGCATTAATGATAAGTAGAAAAGAAAAGGTAGCAAATACGACCTCTACATAGTAAGTTTCTTTCTACCTATTTATAGTCCGTCCAGAAACACCACAATACATCCTATCTGAATCTCAATGGTTACAGATGCAATCCAACAAATTAGTACATGCAAGCAAAGTTAAATTATGGTATATGCAGTATCCTGGGTACTTTGAAGGATAACAGAGGAAAAGAAAAGGATGAGGGAGAACAACGGCATGAAGAAATTGATCATTGGGCGAAAGAGTGATCTTGGTTTGGCAAAGGGGGAGAGCAGTTGATAGAGTATTTATGTCAAGACTTGAGAGAATGGCAAGAAGCAAGGTAGTGAAGGTGCAGTGCACAAGTAGAGATGTTGCCATCATCTGAACATCTAAACCAATCCATCTATTTTCTTTGACTTAGGTGTATGTGGGTGTGATCTTACTGTTTTTCTCTGAAGCATGTCAAAATACAGCCAAAACAGAACTAATGAGAAACCATTTGCCGACAAGGAAAATATGGTGTAGTCTTTTCCCAAAACCAAGTACATTGACATTTTAATTTGCAGGGCAGAAATGCAATGCACCAATGTGGGTTCATCTTAGGTATCATACATATATGCAAAAGAAATATTGAGAGGGTGTTACTTGTTTACAGTAACAGTTACTGTAACAGCAGTAACTAATAATATAAACTGGACAATTCTCTTAACCAAAAATTTGTCAGCATACCTTCTGTGGTGGCAAAATAGGTTCAAAGACCCCATCTGGATAATATCCAAACCAAGAAGTCTCCCTTGGTATCAGAACAGTGTCATGTTCAAACTGTGAATAAGAAAAAAAAAAAAAAAGGGAAAGAAGACTGTGATGTCATCACTGAGGTCATTTGACACAAACTGAAACAAAGAAACAAAAAGAGAATGCAACTGCAGGATTGACAAACCATGATAAGGACAAGATTCTCCAAGCTGCTGAACCGTTTCTTATAGGTGGAATTTCTGTGACTAGGGATTTCATTGTTGAGCTTTGGGAGAAAATGACAGGCTTTCATGTACCCAGCAATATTCTGTGGAGAGAGATACAAGTTAAGCTTCCAAAACTGAAAGATTGGTAACTAAATTTTGCTTCGCCACGCGCA
>MCJB01010210.1:14817-82874 GCA_002018475.1 Nicotiana obtusifolia | reverse complement strand
CCCCCCCCAAGAACAAAACAACTCATTCAGGAGAAAACAATCATTGGAACTTTCAAACTTCCAAAAGAAGGAAAAGGAGATTAAATTTACTTTTGAGACACCATAGTTTTCATCACGTGGAACTTTACATTTTCATGGTACTCACAACCATCACCTTTCTTTTAGCATTTTTTTTCAACATCCAACTGCACTATACTTTGATTTCGAATTCAGAAGAAAAGTACATTTTAAATAAAATGGAAATTACAAAATAAAGCAAATAAGAAATAGTTAACGATTGGATCTAAAATTCCTTCCCCTTGTTTTTGCTTCATCAATCATACACACAAGGTACAACCAAGATCGTAGAAAAAGCACGGGAATCTTATCTATCCTCTTTCTCCTTCTGATAAAAGCACATACCAAGATCCTACCTTACCCGTGTCCCTATTTCAGTCCTATCCTATCCAATCCAACCACAATGGATGCTGTCAACTCCTCTCTATTCTTCAAAGAACTTACATGCCACCACTTTTTAGTGCCATACGACTTTTTGCAAATTTAAAATTTGAGTTTACGTAGTCCACTCCCATCAAAATGCAGAGAAGATCCAAAATTGTGAATATGATTTTACATTCCATTCCCACCAATATGCAGCGAAGAAGCAAGTTGTGAAGCCAATAAAAATTGTCACAGGATTGTTTGCACAACACATTAGGACATTATGTAATGCGAAATGCAATAATATGCCACTTACATTTGGAAGCTTGAGATACCCACTAGGGGCCAAGTGAGCCTGCAATTTAGAAATTATCATTCCAAGGAAGAATGCCAAACTTCCCTTTGTAAATAAAACAGAATCAGAACTTCGTAATACCTGGACGAATGCAGAGTATATCTCTGACTTTATTAGACTATCAGCAATAATGCAAAAAATGCCAGACTGCAAATGAATATGAGATTAAGAACAATGCAAAAACAAGCCAAGGAGTACTTACAAGATTCGGTGATAAAAAATTGATAAGTCTATTGCAGCAACAGTAAGAAGAATCCTTACGTAAACCAGCTATCAGAAACTAGCAAGAAAATGTGTCTTATAGAAGGATAAATAGCAGATAATGGTATAAAACTTACACCACAGAGAGGAACTGAAGCAGTGCCAGCATGAGGTCCGCCTAAGGAAATAAAATTCTTAACCTGTCATGGGAACAAGCACAAATGCTTATTATTGAAATTTCTCAAGTACAGCAAAGTGCAAACATAAGGCTTAGACAGATGACAACTTAACATGTGGAATCAATAATGTAAAGAAAATCCACGTGAAACACTAAGAACTTCAATGATTTCTTTCCTGGACTTCTCTATTTTCCTTCTTTGGAGAACTGAAAAGTTAAAGATTTCTTCGTTCACTATAGATAATGCAGATTACAAGGTTGGGAAGCAGCACGTTATAACCCGTCACCTTTTAGGCAGTCAATACAATATATCACTTCGTTCCTCCAATTACTGTAAAGAGGGAGATAAAGTACTTCTTTTCCTCGTCATCTTTTTTGTTTTCTTCATTTTTCATTTGCATTCCCATCACACTAATTAGGGAATATTGTCTTTTCTTCAAAAACTACAGATTGATGAGTATTGCAGGAAAGACTGGACGTATTTTTTGCAAAGAAAAAGAAAGAGGAAGGGCTCTTGTTCTTGTTGCGCGGACCCCAGAATAAAGAAAGATGGAAGACAAGAAGCCCGGTAGCAAGGCCGTCTCATAGTCACCACTTGTCTGTCGTTTCAAGCTTCCAAAATAAGCAGAAAAACAAGTTATCGGTTAAGCAGTGATTATTCTCCAGAAGCACAAATACTAATGAGCTCGTCAGCCGTCAGGTAAAAACCTAAAAATTATTTCCGATGTTGATGGTAAGCCCTCAAATTCGGAAGAAAGAATTCTACTCATGGTGAAGAGTATTGCATTAATACATAGGCTATCGTTTTAAGGGAATGAGGACAACGTGAAGATGTATAATTCTGACAATCCACCAACAACCTTGCTAGGACTGGAAATTAGAAACTGGAACTGGAGAACTGACATTCTGTAGGAGATAAAGAAAACAGAACGTTGAGCGTAAGATTTTTATTTTAAAGAAACATTATTATATTTGACAAGTGAGCCCAAAGAGTCTTCATTCCCACAGTAATTTTCTAGTTTCAATGTTCCATTGTCCTAGTGAATAATGGCAGAGCTCACTGCAAATAAGATAATTCTAACCAGTCCCAGACTGATCTATAGAGCGGCCAAGCATAGTTTACACAGAACGCGTAGACTACGAAAGATCTGATTTGACTTAAGCAAATAAAATCAGAAGTCATTCGGAATTCATGCAGAAAGCCAAAAGCCTGCTTTAAGCTTTTTTCCTACCTGTGGTCCTCCCTCACAAAATTCAACAACAGCTCGGCCTATTAGGTTACCCTGCATCATAAGTAGATGAGCAGTGAATATGCAGTCCATGCAACCTCAAACTAATTGAATCCAAAATATTACATCACAAAATAAGCATATACTTTCCAAGCGAATAATATTGTTATCATGTGTCTTGCATGACCCAGACGCTATTAGTTTTGGATGTTTGGTATGAGTTAGGCCAGTTCGGTCATTGCAGACTTAGTTCAAGGATCATACTGGTCACCAACATATTATATGGATTAAATAAATCCAATTGGAATTAGTCAAGGATCATATTGACATACAAATATGGTACTAAGTGATGGAAAGTACACTCATAAAAGTAGTATGCAAATTTAGAAGATCTAGTTTCTTTAAATAACCTGGGAGAGACCAACTATGTTGTAACCATCTTGGATTTCTTTCATTTCCTTAACCTGTCCCGAAAATTTGTTACGTCAGTGAGTAAAACAAACATGAGATATCATCCACAATAAAATCCACTAAGTGACAGAGCTCCATCACCTTGCTACACACAACATCAGCCTGCCAACGAAAAAGAACAGATCAGAACTAGATTCTCAAGATTTCGTTGCCCAAGACGACTAGCATTTAAATTATAATGCAATGTCATTACCTGATCCTCTAGAGTCATAAACCAAGAGTCCCATGATCCATTTCCGATTTCCCTATGAGAAAGTTCAAAGAGTGTTCAATTACTAAACAATATAAGTTACATAACCATATGTAGAGAACAAAACGCTGATGATTTTGTAGGACTTGGACCATAGAACAGAATCATATAAGCTAAGACTGCTCGGAAATAGAACGGATTCAGCAAGTACAATTCAAAGTGAAAAATCCTGAACCCCCGCCATACTAATTGGTAAACTCTCTATTGACAGATAACAAGTCATGGTGACACAATACCTTTTTTGCCGACATATTTTAACTATTGCTTCAAGGACAAACAAAACAATTCCTACTAATGATCTTGAAAACAAATACATAAAAAAGAGGAGACATCAGAAGTCTTGTTTTCTTTCTTTTTCTTCTGGTGTGCGGAGGCCGGAGGGGGGGTGGGGGAGCGCTTGAGATGTCTTTGAAAAAGGCAACTTTCTAATCCACTTTGCTGATTATCATGCAGCTTTATTCATGCATCAATCTTTTTCAATAAGTGAAGGTCAAGGTATCACTTGAGCATGATTTCAAAGAACTACCATTCTCCACAATTGACTCCAACTCTGATACAGAAGCATAAACTCTATCTGTTTCAGAATATTAATGGATAGCTCAAGGTGATGAATGTTAGTCTATTACAAGCTAGCACATGACACAACTTGTGATAAATAGAGTGCACATTCAACATTTTTCCTCGAATTAATTATATAAGTTGCTTCTCTAAGCTAGTAGCTTATGAAAAAGCTTATTCAAATAATCAAAAGAATATAGTAATCATTATCAAAATACTGAAGCTATGGCAAACGTACACTAAGACAACTAACTAAAGCCTCACCAGAAGCAATAACATTACTTCAAGAAAAGGAAAAGGAACTACAACTAATATGAAACTCTTCCCATGTGGGACAGCAAAAATGTTCGACAACACTCTATTTTCTATACAAGGTTTACAGTTGTCAAGAATTCAAATTCATTTAACTATTCAAATTTTAATTTGATGCGATATTTTCTCTATGAATTTGCAATCATTATATTTTAGTATTTTCTTCCACTACTACTAACATAATACATAAGTCAAATTAACACTTCAAACTTCTAGTCAATCAAACAAAACACCTATATTTCAGAAGAGATAAAGAAGCAGTGTTAGCAGAAATGTGGCCAAATATAAGATTATCCTCAGTCCGAATCTATAAGACCCTCTTTCCATTTTGGAATGTCCCAAAATATTTGACACCATTTGATTAATAACATTACTCTATACAAACTCCACTACTTTCAAGAATTCAAAATTCATTTAACTAATCAAATTTTATACTTTGATATTACCTTTTCTTTAGAAAACTAACTTTTCAACCATTATCCTAATATTGTTTTTCCACTAAGATTAATATAATACATAAGTCAAATAAACATATTTTACAAAGAGATATTACCTTTATTTATTAAGTCAAATTAACATCTTAAGCTTCATGACACTTTAATATAAAAGACACAAGTTTTATACGGATGAATAGTATTTTAATTAGAACAGATAAAGATTAAAAAAGCAGTTTTGCAGTCTTATACAGAGTAATAGCAGAAATTTGCTACACCCAAATAAGATTAATATATCATACGGTCATACTAAGTACAGCTCCTAAAAACTATTTCAGATAAATACAAAAAGAAAGAGAGGAAATATTACAAGCAATATCCTTCAGATTTGGACCATTCACTTAGCTCCTCTGTGAAACGTTTCACTCCATTGTGTGAACACTGATCTCCGATTCCTACAACAACCAACTCTTATGATTAGTTATTAATCCACACAAAACCAACAAATAATCAAATATTTATATGAAAATAGTAATATTAACAGTAAAAAAAAGTTGAGGAACAAGAATAATTAATACCATGGAGTACAATAAAGGGTACAGAGGATGATATTGGAACCCCAACAACAAGAACCAATATAAGGAAGAACCAAGATTTGAACCCCATCAAAATATTTTCTTGAAAAAAAAGAATCTTTTTCTGGGTCAATATTTTATTTTTTTTTTGAATTTTTTTTCCACAGTGTCGTCCTCTCCAGGAACTTTTGAAGGAGAGTGGAAGTTGTGTAGGTGGAGTCAGTATATGAACTGAACTGAAAAACAAAGCAATAAATGAGAAACGGTGGTTAAATTTTAGAGCAACCAATCACAATCCAATACAAGAATCAGTCATCAGGGCATGTGGGTGTTTTGTCGTTTTCTATTCTTTCTTCATTCTTCAATAATTACTGTAGAGTGGACTATAGATATTCTTTTCTTGTATTCTTTTTAAATATAGGTTTTTTTTTTCTCTCGGATTTAAGATATAGTAGGAGTATTCTCCTTAACTATCTCCTGTGGCTGAAATTTGCAATCTTGGTGCTTAAGTTATGTTATTTCATTTTGGCACGTTACTATTCAACTCTCAACTTGTTAAATATAAAAAACTTAGTTTTCTTTCTAACACTATACAACATACTACTAGATATTTGGGTTATAACTAATAGCAAAATAAAGAATTTCATTATAGACGTTCAAAAATTTTCTAGCTCGCAAGGAGTTCCTAACTTAGGAGGAACCGATGTTAAGTTTCCGGTCCATGTGAGAGATCACTCATTCGATCAACTCAGTCAATTCTTGCGGACGACATTCAAATTTTATACATTTTGACCTATATATACAGTCAAATCACTTTTTGCCTGCTAGTTCCGCTTGATATGTATAATCTATAAATTACAAGTCTAATAAATAACAATAACAATGAAAAAAGTTATGGATTACAACTCTAAATATTTTATTATTTAGACGTAGACTCAAATCTCGCTAATGATATTTGTCTCTTCTTATGTCTCAAATGAACAAATTAAAGTCCAAAGCTAGTGCTGAAAAAAAGGAAAATTTTAGCACAAACTCAATGAAGAATATTTTGTGGGAGTATGGAGTAAGATTGGTAGGTATGGCTGACAACTTGACTATCAAGAATGGTAGTATGGGAAAGTAGTTGAGATCAAAAGAAGTTAATTAAATATCTGATGTATATGACCATACTTACTACATTCTGTACTATTGGTGTTGTGAAAAGTAAAATCAAACGAATATTAGAGAGAAAGGAACTAATTTTCCATGGTCTCAATTTCCCACAAGTGTGTTAAAGCAGACATTTTTCTCGAATTAAACAACTCCTAACTAAACAAACGAATTTCCTTCTTTCTTTCTTTCTCGGTTTAATTGTACATGTTGTCCTAACAAATTATCTTACATCGTTGATAAATATTAATTAAACTTTTTAAAAATACACTTAGCAAATAGTTGTATTTATTTGTATGGAATACTTACACACTCGTATCAATCCGTATTACGTACTGATAGTTTTCTATAACATACTACTACTCTATGCTAAACAAATTTATGGACTAATATTGTCAATAACCGTAATTAACTGAAACAAGAAATTAATGGAAGTGCATGTCGTGTACAAATTTCAAGTCATGCAGACAAGACTTCCCTGAAAATAGAAACAAATATAGGTAAACATATATTTTATATCTCTCTATCTTCTTCAAAGTTCAAATATGGCTTTCTAAATAACTACTTATATGCATTGGTGATTGTTTTCTGTATTCTTTTCTCATTTGAGTTTTGTTTTTTGGAACCTTTTTCTTGAAGATAATCCACACCTCTCAAGTTTCCTTTTTTTTTAAAAAAAAAAAAATCTGGAATTTCAAACACCCTTTTCGCCAATTTTCTTAGTTTCTTTGATCCCGAGTTATCGTACTTTAGAACAAAAAGAAATGAATTTCAAACACCCTAGATTCTTTTGAGCTTCGTTACTCAAGCAAGACGCTAAAGCTAAGCCTGATATTTTAGTATCCTAATGGTGCTTTGCTGGCTTAATTAGACAATGCAAGATACTAAACTTTAACATATCTTTTTTTTTTTTGGTAATAACTGTGAAATATTACCATTACTTACAAATAATACACCTAAAGAGCACTGGAGTTACTACAACCTCTGAACTTGAGGTGTAATCTCTTCCAGCCTCAAAAACCAAAACGACTACTTACAAAATCTTTGCAGTAAAAAACTACACCTACGTGCTCTTTTGGAGCTCTAAGTTCTATCCTTTCCTGAAGTTCCTTTTGTATTTGTAAAATCGTAGCCTCTACATTTACAGTTGTCGCCTTGAAATGCTTCCAGTTTCTAGCTTTCCATACTTGATATATCTCAGCTCCAAGAATTGCTGCTGCTATCTCTTTTTTGAATTGCCTCCAATGTCTTCTTTTGATCCACTGTATTGACTGCAACTCTTCTTTCCCTTGTATCTTGACGCCTGACCATGTTTCCATCTTGTCCCTCAGCTCTGTCGTCCATCCACATTCATAGAACAAATGTCTCTGTGTTTCTTCCTGCAAATCATCACATAATTCACACATTGTGGAGTCCAATTGCATCTGCAATCTGTCAACCTTTCCTTCATTAGTAATCTTTTCTGACTTGCTAACCACAAAAGGAACCTGTGTCTAGGCAGCATCGATGAGCTTCATACCAGGTCTGCCTCATTCAATCTCTGTACGTTATTCAGTAATACTTGATAGCTACTTGACACTGAGTATTTTTCATTAGGTGTCAACCAATATCTACCACTATGGTACTATTGAGTCATCTCTGCTTTAAGGAAATTTAATTTCCTCCAATACCAACTGCTATCTTGGGGTGGTGTGGGACTCCAAGAATCTTGACTATCTTTCATATATAAGCCCTGCACCCATCTAATCTATAAAGTGTATTGTTTCATGGCCAGCTGCCATATCAGTTTGCCCACTGAGGTCACATTCCACAGCACAGTTTTTAATATTCAAACCTCCATAATTCTTTGGGACACAGACTTTATCCCAAGAGGTTAGAGCAATCTTCCTCCCATCCTCCTTACTCCCCCATATGTAATCTCTGCATTGTTTATCAACTTCTTTTAGAACATTCTGTGGAAGTATGAAAACTGCTCCCCAAAAGTTGTATAGAGAGAATAATACTACAGTAATGATCTGTTACAACCCGTAAATTCGCACATTAGAATACGGTGTGAAGTAGTTTACATATAAGGACCTGAGAACCCGGAAAATAGTTCAAAAGTTAAGAAAAAGAGCAGAAGTGTCGCATAGTTGGATATGCGACCGCAAAGCACAAAAGCGGACCGCATATCCAACACCAGGATCGCAAACTGAAACAGATTTCTGGACTGAAATTGTGTCAAAAATGCGGCCAGTATGCAGACCGCATAATGAAAATGCGGACCGCAAATGTGACATCTTCCATCGCAGAATGAAACAGAGTTCTGGGCTGAATCCATGTCAGAAATGCGACCAGAATGCAGTCGCATTGTTGAAAATGCGAACCGCAAATCTTGCCCTTCTACTTCGCATAATGTAACAGAATTCTAGGTTGAGATTTGCGGCCAGAATGCGAACCGCATGTCCTGTTTGCGGCGGATATGCGACCTCAAACCTGAAAAATGTCAGACACGTGTGCCACTTATTGACGGACCTATAAAAGGGACCCAGACCCGTTCCTTCTTCATTTTTCTAAACTTAAACATAGTTGAAGGCCCCCAGACGACCCCTCTCAAATCCCCACACCAACACAACCAATTTCTTCCTCTACCAAGCCCTAAATTGAAGAAGGAATCAAGAAGTTGAAGAATTAAAGAGAAACCCTAGCTGAGTTTCCTCCTCCTACAAACCCAAATTGAGGGCAAGACTTAGAATTTGAGGAATCGAAGGAAAAAGGCTAGGAATTCACATGCAAGGTAAGTTATTACTCCCTTTCATGTAGTTTTCCCTTGGGCATTCATGATATGTAGTTGCATGCCTGTAAAGACCCATGGGAGGGTGGTAGGAAATCAAGAATTCAAGATAAACACTGCTAAACGGAATGGGTCACGATTATTATGGGTTGTAAATGAGTTGCATGTGTTACAAATACATTTGATAAAGAATAGAGGAGAAAGGGGTGTGGGGAGGCACCATGCAAAACTAGGGGATTGTGATTTATCATAATTATGATGCTTAGTGAGTAATGGGTAAATTGTTCCTTAATTGTAGACTAAGGAATCGTAGCCATTGCGTAGCTTGAGAACTGGTGCAGCATATACTAGGTATGTAAGACCATACCGTTCTTTCTTTTGCACGACTCCTATTGAATACAATGCTATGAACGAGCCCCAAAAGAATACTCTATTCCTAGAAGTTAGAATTACTTGTATTGTTTCTCTCTAAGGAAGAATTGTTCTTGTTGTTATGATATTAATGTTGATGGTATTCCGTGAGTATTATAAGGTTCATGTTAAAGAGACATTCTTAATTACACGTAGAAAAAGAGGGTAATAATCGTATGTCACTAAAAAGGGTTTGAAACACGTTTTATGCATGAGCATGCAATGTATTATAAATGTGTAAATTAATTCTTATTACCGCGCCTAATGAAGGCCGGGTATGTTATGACCGCGCCTAGTACGGCCGGGTAAGATATGCTATGATATGATAATGATGAGCCTATAGAGGCATATGATGTGATGAGCCCACAGAGGCATATGATGATCATGAGCCCACAGAGGCGTATGATGATGATGAGCCCATGAAGGCGTATGTAATTGTATGAGGTAACGATTATGTGAACGTATACGGTAACAATAAATGTATATGAAAATGGCAAGCCCACAGAGGCGTGAATATAAGGCGAAGATAATGATAATAAACATGTATACGATAATGTTATAAGAGTTGTGTGTACAGACATGAGCACTACGAATAGGTCATGGTTAGCTGCCCTCAGAGGCAATTCACTTATTACAGGTTACATGTTTCTATCCTGATGCTTATACTATCGTTCTTATATTATGTTTTCCTGTCTTACATACTCAGTACATTATCCGTACTGACGTCCTTTATTGTGGACGCTGCATGTCGTGCTGCAGGTCCTAATAGACTGATAGACGGAGCTCCCTCACAGCAGTAGGCTATCCGGATTCAGCAGATATTAGCAAGATTCATCTTTCGAACTTGCTACACCCTTGGGATACACCTTGTGTAGATATGTTGGGCATGTCGGGGCCCTGTTCCCACATAGGTTGCTTAATGTATGTTCTTGTAGAGGCTCATAGACAAATGTTAATATATGTATAGACCAGTGTTAGGTTGACTCATGTACAGTTGTATTGCCTCGTCGGCATATGTATTATGTTGTATAGTTTTTCACTGTAGCCCCGTTGGCACACTATGTATATAAGTATGTTTATGTCATGGTATGACGTTTCAGCCCACTGTGATGTTGTTCGAAACTGCATGCGTATGACAGGCTTTGTAGATAACAAAGAAAGTAAGATAGCAGATATGAGGGGTACGCCGGCGCTCTGCAACCAGGGTCCGGTGCCCTGTCGCGGCCCTCCGGTTGGGTCGTGACATGATCTGTCAACCTCCCTGCATAAGATAATGTTCTTAAGTAGCCAGTTTTTATCCTGCTTATGATCTTTTCAACTGGTTGGTAACACTCCATTTGGCAAGCCCAAGTATCTTATAGGCAAAGATCCTAGGGAGAACCTTGTTATATTAAATAGCTGATTCCTTTGTTCCTCATCTACACCTGCCACAAATAGGTTAGACTTGCCCATATTTGCCTCTAGTCCAGTTACCTCCTAAAATGTTGAAGTGCTTCCCTCACTCTAGTCACTAACTTAATGTCTCATTTACAGAAAATCATTAAATCAACACAAACAACAATGGGGACATGGAATCCCCTCGTCTTAGACCTTTGTTTCCCTCAAAATACTTATACCCTACTCCATTCACCTTAATAGAAAATCTTGTGGAAGATATACAAGTCATTACGAGCTGGATAAATGCGGCTAGCTGGAAATCGAAATCCATTCAAAGCCTCTTCTATAACTCTCATCTTACCATATCATATGCCTTCCTTAGATATATCTTCATAAGGCACCTAGGTGTAGTTTTCCTGATATAGTATATAAGCAAATCATGGCATGTCAACACATTGTGCACCAAAGATCTTCCCTTCACAAATGCACCCTGGTTTTCTGCCACAATAGCTTTGATTACTACACTTAAACTTTTACAAATCATCTTGGATATGCATTTGTATATCACATTGCAACAAGAAATTGGTCTAAACTATTCTGCTTCCTGTGGTACTTCAACCTTAGGAATTAGAGAGATCAGAGTAGTATTCAGTTGAGTCAGTAATTTGCCATTCTCAAAGAACTTCAAAATAGCTCTGATGATGTCTGCCCCTATGATCTTCCAGGCCGCTCTGAAGAACTCACTCCCATATCTATCTGGACCTGGGCTTTTGTTCTTATCTATGCTGAACATAGAAATTCTCTCATCCTTCTCATTATATGGTTGAACCAGCTGCAGTTGCTGTTCTATTGTTAGTACTGTTCCATTAAGTAAAAAACTTCTAAATGCCCTTGTTCTGTTGTGGCCCTTCTGTCCTAGCAACTCTTGATAGAACTCCACCAGCATGTTAGCAATTGCTTCGGTTTCATGTTGAGATTCTCCATGTTTGTCCGTCAGTTGTGTGATTGCCTGTTAAAGTTTTCTGTGCTTGATTACTGAATAGAAGTAGCTGGTGTTGTCATCAGCTAGCTTCACCCAGGTAGCTTTGCCCCTTTGCTGCAACAATACTTCCGCCATGTATGATTTCTGCCTGAATCTTTGATATGTTTCTTTCTCTAATTGCATGAGTGTGTTGTCTGTTGCTTGCAGCTATGCTGCTCTTTGTATCTGTTGTAAATCTTCCCTCAAGTCATTGACCTCATCCACTATAGTTCTAATATTTCCCTGTTTCAGTCCCTTTAATTTCCTTTTCAGTAATTTCAGCTTCCTCACTACTTGCAACATAACACATCCTTCTATCTGATTATCCCATCCTTCCTTTACTATCTCCGGGAATTTAGGATGTCGTGCCCATGTATTACAAAATTTAAAAGGTCTCTTCCTGGGTAATGGAGCATTAACTAGATAAACACTAATAGGACAGTGATCACTTACTCCTTCGGGCAAGAAAGTAGCATTATATGCAGGCATTTATCCAGCCAGTCTCTGTTGACAAACACCCAATCAATCTTAAGAAAAACTCTTTGATCTCCACATCTGTCATTCCATAAGTACCTATTTCCATGCTGTGGCATTTCAATTAAACCACATATATCTACACCCTCCTGAAAATCTCTAGTTTCCCCTACAGTTGTAGGAAGAACTCTTACTATGTCATCAATCTCAACACTGCATTAAAATCACTCATGATGATCCAAGGTTCCTGACACCCTTGGCATGTAATATTCAAGTAGTTCCAGAGCTCTTTCCTTTCCTCCGTACTGTTAAAAGCATACACTACAGTAATGAGAAAAGATCTTTGCCCAGTCACATGATGCACTCTGCATGTAATTGCTTGAGCTGTCTTGCTCTGGACATTAATCTAAAAGTAGTCTAGTCTCTAAGTGAGCCACACCCTCCCATTATAGTGCATATCTAAATTAGTTATATAGTTCCAACCACCAAACATACTACTTGCTACCTTTTCTATTTTATTAACTTTTACTTTGCTTTCTAGTAGTCTTATCAAACCAGCTTCTTGCTTATTGTAAAGGAGTTTAACCTCCTTTTGCTTATTAGGCCCATTAAGGCCTTTTACATTTCAGCAAAGTAGACTATTCATTCCCCAAGATAGGAATAGATTTTCCTCCCACAATGTTAGCCACACCATCTGGTA
Organism: Nicotiana obtusifolia; assembly: GCA_002018475.1. Lineage (NCBI taxonomy): Eukaryota > Viridiplantae > Streptophyta > Magnoliopsida > Solanales > Solanaceae > Nicotiana > Nicotiana obtusifolia. Next base: position 69,986 of record MCJB01010210.1, on the reverse strand, counting down.
GCTGCTTACTTGTCCCTGATTCTGCCAGCACCTGAAATGTGTTGCCTGCTGCCTTCCCTGCCTACCGAGTGCTGTGTGATTGTTGTTTACTTGTATGCATTGGTGTGATCCATCCATCATTTACCTTTCTCTTCATTTTTCCATTCATTTGCTTAGGACTTTTGACACTCTCCTCTGATTATTGTTGTTGTTTCCCAATTTGTCTTGCCAGATTAGAAGTTATAGTTGCTTGTTGTGCCTTAGCATTCTTTGGCTCAGCTTCCTTTTCCCCTTCTTTGGTTGGATTTGTTTCAGTTGGGCCTGCAGTTGGCTTCTTCTTGCTACACTCTTCTTCTTTGTGCCCATACTTATTATAAAACTTACAAAAGTTAGGCTTCCAGTCATATAAAACCTTCTGTTCAATCAAAGCTCCATTTTCATTCGTGAACCAAGCTTTGTTTGGCATTTGTGCTTCCATTTCCACCTCAATCAACATGCGAGCAAAGTTAAGACTGTCTTCTTCTCTGTGTTCTTGTCAACCATAAGAGGCTTCCCCACTAAACTTCCTATTTTACTCAGCCCTTTAGGGCTCTAGTATTTAAAATCCAATCCTGGAAATCGTATCCATATAGGCACTGTGTATAGCTCCTCACGCGTGAACTCCATGTCTACCGTCCAAGCTTTGACTATGAACGACTTGTTGTCAAAGTGGTATATTCCGCCTTCAATAACCTCATTCTTTCCCACTTCTGAATCAAATATCACCAATACAATCCCATTCCTTAGCACTGACACTTTGTTGATGCCATGTTTCCCCCAAATTCTCTGGATATACCCATTTAGAACATTGAAAGGTGGAAAAGCCCCACGGACATAGCAGACAACTGTGTTTTTCCAGTACTGTATTTCCAAGCTTATGTCCTCTATCTCTATTTCATACGTTGTAGCATCACCATGCACTTTTGGGGAAATAAATTCTAGTTTAAATCCTGCATTTGAAATCTTACCAATGTCAAAATTGTCCCACACAGATTTCTTCTTCTCCTCTTCCTCTATTGCTTCGACTTCCTCCGCCTAAGAGACAACCTCTGTCCATGATTTTGCTGACGATGCTCCTGTTCCATTGGTTTCCTGTTCCTTTGCGACTGGTGTCGTATCATTCATCAACTCACTGCTTCTTTCTACTACTTGAGCTTCAATTACATCCTTCTTCTACTGAAAATGACCTCGCGATGTTGTTTCTCGAGCTTGGAGAGCTTTCTGGAATGGAACACGAGCTCTTTTCCCATTGGATGGCGCACATTATCAAACTTGCACCGAGAGAGATTTTGTGCGCTAGTATTTAACATATCTTTTTGTGTTTTTATAATTTGAATTCACATTAATTTTAATGCAATTTCAAAAATATAAGTTTTAATATTATAAGCTTAAGAAATCAATGATAAAGAAGGGGAACATTGGCGCAATTACCACTACAAGATTTGCCATCATGCGACTAAGGAGGTTATGAGTTCAACCATTAAAAATAACCTCTTGCAGAAATACAAGGTAAGGTTGCATATAGTAGATCCAATGTGATTTTAATCTTTCTATTGACATATAACATAAGGACACAAGGCAGCATCTGTATAGACCAATTAGTTAGTTAGTTAAATGCAGTTAGTTATTTGGTTAGAATTGTAACCTTATGTCCAGCTGTAGCTTAGTTGCCAATAGCCGGTTAATGATGTTGTTAGTGAGTCAATTTGTATATATAGGTGTTAACACTCAGATAATGAAGTTAGTTATCATTTTCCCAATTTAGTTTCTTCTCTCTCATCGTACTAGTCAGCTCCATTAGAGAAGCTTCAAGCTCCCTCAGTTAAGGTTGTATTTTAGCATGGTATCAGAGCATTCGATGTCGGAGGAATTTGCTTTTTGATTGTTGCTAGTTTGTGCATATCAATTCATCGATTTACTATCAAATTGTATCAGAGCTTGAGCTTTCTTCAAATTGTCAACAATCGCGCAATCAACAATTGATTACACACATCCACTATATGTAGGCACAGGGGACACTCCAGGTTCAATTTTAATTCCTGTTAAGCTTACAAGATCGGAGAATTATGGCCTTTAGAGCAGGTCTATGCTAATTGCATTACTAGGGAAGAAGATTCTAGAATTCGTACAGGTACGTGTAAAATGGAGACCTTTAAGAAAGAAATGCATGAGCAGTGGAAAACCTGCAATGCGATTGTCTTATTGTGGATCGTGAATACATTGTATGAGGAGCTATTAGGTGAATTTTATATGCCTCTAATGCACATCTAGTTTGGGAGAATTTGAGGGAGAGATTTGATAAGGTTAATCGAGTTCGTATTTTTCATTTACACAGAGAAATAGCTACTCTGTCACAAGGATCCAGCTCAATTTTTGCTTATTTCTCAAGGCTGAAGAAGTTGTGGTATGAATATGATGTGATAGTACCATCACCTAATTGTGGTTGTCTAAAGTCTAAGGAGCATGTGGAATATCTTTATAGAAAGAGATTAATGCAGTTTCTGAGTGGTTTGAATGATTCATATGATCAAGCTACGCGACAATTTCTTATGAGGTCTACTGAACCAACCCTCAATCAAGCCTATGCTATGATCCATTCAAGATGAAAGTCAACAGGTTGTTAATGCTAATGTTGTAACTGATAAGCTTGATGTTTTGGTTATGCAGGCAGGGCAAGGCCAAGGATTCAAAGGCAATAAACAGTTTTTGCAATGTGAGCATTGTAAGATGAAGTGCCCCACTAAAAAGAACTATTACAAAATCATAGGTTATCCATCTGCTTTCAAGCAAAAAAAAAGAGGTCTGGTGTTGGCAAATATGATGGTTGGAAGCCTCCTAGTGGTGGACCTCATGAAGGATGGAGGAAGGAGCCCTTAGCTACTTCTAATAGTGCAGATGTAGCATCAGCTTCTCAGACTGCTGGAGACAGTCACAAAGCACCAGAGCACAAAGGATTATTCTACAAACTTGAACAATACAGTCAAATTCTGAACTTGCTAAACAAAGATTCGGGAGATCATCATGCTAATATGGCAGGTATTGTCACTTGTCTGATGTCTAATTTCAAACAACAAAGGGAATGACTTGTAGACTCAGGAGCTCTCACCATATCACCTCTAGTTTAGACCTATTGAATGAAAGTAATCACACTGCCAAGACAAGTATAGACAAGCTTCATTTGCCAATAGAAGGACAGACAGATATCACACATGTTGGTACTTCAAAGTTGTTCAAAGGGGAGATCATTAGCAATTTGCTTTATGTACCTGACTCTAGCTAAAAGAATAAAATCAGTGCATGCAATAGAAAATGCAAGAACGGATAACTTCTGGCATATGAGGCTGGGACACACTTCATTGTTAACTATGAAGAACATAGTAGAGCTTCAAGACAGCATTAGTAATAGAGTACAGAATAAATGCCATATATGTCCTTTGGCAAAGCAGACTAGGCTACATTTTTCACTTAGTTCTTCTAGAGCTGAAGCTCCTTTTAATCTTGTATATATGGACCTTTGAGGACTCTATAAAGTTCCTACATTTGATAGAAACCATTATTTCCTTACTATTGTAGATGATCACACTAGATACACATGGATTTATCTGTTGTAGTTGAAGTCTGAGGTAATTGTAGTGTTAAAACAGTTTGTGACAATGATTAAAAACCAGTTTAACACTATTATCAAGATATTAAGGTCAGATAATGGAATTGAGTTTTTTTTAACTCACAATGTACATAATTATTCACTAAACTTTGGATTATTCATCAAAAAAGTTTTCCCTACACTCCACCGCAGAATGGCATAGTAGAAAGGAAGCATAGACACATCTTTGATACTGCTAGAGCATTACGGTTTCAAGCATCCATTCCTCTCAGATATTGGGGCATGTGTGTGAAGGCAGCAGTGCACTTGACAAACAGATTGCCCTCCATTGTTGTGTCAGGAAGCACACCATATGAGTTGTTATATCACAAAAAGGCCAAGCTAAGTCACCTTAGGATTTTAGGTTGCCTCTGCTATGCAACTAACTTGGTCAAGGGAGATAAGATTGCACAAAGGACCAAACATGCAGTGCTACTTGGCTTTTCAGAGACACAGAAAGGTTACATTTTGCTGGACTTAGCTTTTAGGCTTTTCTTTGTCAGTAGGTGTGTGGTTTCTTAGAGAAACAGATTTTCCATTCAGATCATAGACTTCTTTAGGTTATACAATTCCTCCTGATACTATTTTCCCAGATGCCATCTTGCTCCATCATTTGCAGGATGTAACAGCTGCGCCAGACATGACTAGTCCATCAGAGGTGAGAGAAGAGGAGGTTGGTCAAGACAATATAGTTCCTGATTCATTATGCCAAGGTAATGAGATCCCTGAGGCAGACAATTCAATTTCGGAAGACACCTCTAGAGCAAATGACACTCCAACTACTACTAGTGCTGAGGAGAATGATAACATTCCATCTACTGCTGCTCTTATTGCAGATGCCATTCCATCTGCCCCTACTACTGTGCCTGCTGAGACAGAAGCAACAAAATCAATCAGACAAAGCAAACAACCCATATGGATGAAGGATTATATCACTAAAACCAAGCCTAAGTCACATTGTATCTTGTATCCTTTATCAGGTTACTTGTCCTATGTAGGTACCTTTGTCAAATATCAGATTTATCTTGCAAGTTTCTCTTCTTTGGTTGAACCACAGAGCTTCAGAGAGGCTGGTAAAGACCCCAGGTGGATTGAGGCAATGAAACAAGAAATTACAGCACTTGAAGAAAGCAAGAGGATGGTAGACTACAATCTCATGTTTTAGTCGCTTATTATACACTAATTCACTGCACTTTACTTGTGTTGAGCTTTAATTGGTAGTGTTTTTGTACTTACTCTGTGTCTTATACATTATAAGAGTGATTCCGAGTTATGTAGATGTGTTGGTGCTAATTTGAGCTATTTGGAGCTTTGAAGTATGAGTAGAAGCCAAAGCAATTAAGTCAGAATCACGTTCGGGGGTCGAAAATCAAGTCTGAATGTCAAAAAATAGAAAAATTCTTTTCTACCACCGCCCCGCGGGGCGCGGGGCGCTAGTGCAAAAAGTGGCCAGAAATCATATTTTGAATCGTTCTGCTAAAAAATGGTAGTTTCGTCCGAGGTTTATTTTGGGGGCGGCTTAAATTCATCAAAATACCATTTTGGAGGGACTTTTGACAGATTTTTTACCTAATGAGGTCAAGGAGGGTAAGGAAGAGTTGGAAGAACACAAGCACAAGGATTTCATCATTTCTTCCTCACATCAAGATTCGAGTTTGGAATGAATCTATGTTTTCCTATACTTTAATTACATCTATGAAGAACTTCTCCATAACTATGGAGTAGATCCTTTTGGGTTTTGATGGATTTGGTGTATTGATAATTGTTTGTGGATTATAACTCTATGTTTATTTATTTGAATTGTTTTGAAAGATTTAATTATTGCATCTATATTCACTTGTTCTTGTAATCGAAAGAGGCATAACTTGTGATATCTTTGCATTATATTGTGGTTGAGTTCATAGATTCTTATAAGTAATCGAAAGAGGCTAGTTGAATCATTGATTAAACCTAGTTAGGAGGATAATCGAAAGAGATTCTCCTAAAGACCAATCCATTACGCATTCTTGCATATCTTTACAGATCTTAAATTGGTTCATATTGAGAGGTTGAGGCTTAATCAAGAGAGGAGTTTCTACTAAACAATTATACTGATAATTAAGTGAATTCGAGAGATTCACTCGAACATTAGAAGTGAATTATCTAGAGTTAGATCCGAACAATTATTTTACACCTATCCTATCAAAACCCCATTTTCTCCAATTGATAACTTCCTTACTTACCTTTGTTGCGATTGTCATTAGTCAATAGCTTTAGGTTCTTAGTTAATTGTAGTTAGAAATCATAGAAATCTCCATTGTTAATCCTCCTGGATAGCAATCAAGCTAGAAACTACGAGAACACTGTTTAAAATCCAATCTCTATGGATATGATATTATACTATACTATCTTTGACTAGCGAGTACAATTTAAGTGTGTGTTTTACGCTCATCAAATATTGGCGTCGTTGTCAGAGATTGGCAATCAATAGTGTTTGAAATAGTTTGTAGTGCTAATTCAGGAATTAGCTTTTAGTTTTTTTTTATTTTCCTCTTTTATTTTTAGTTTTGTTAGGTTAACTTCTCTTCAAGATTTCTTTTGTTGAAGAAATCCTGAAGAGCATATTCTTGATATTGAACTCTAAATGATGTAAAGGTAGACTACAACCAGCCTTAGAAAACGGTTGAAGAGTTAGCAGCTGAATATTATCAGTGGTCTGCTACGTGTTTTAAATGCGGTAGAAATCATCTATGGGTTGATTGTCAAGCATGTAGGTATTTCTCCTATGGATCATATTTTGAAAACTCTCACTCCATTTCTAGTCCGTACAGATATGAGGATTCATATGGGCATCTAACTCCGGTTGGGACGAATACCCTTATTATGACTGGAATGAAAGCGAAGTGAGACAACCACCTCAAAGAGTGAATGATAGTTTAGAAGAGCTTATGTATAAGTTCATAAATAATGTGGAAGAGAAATTTACACAAAATGATGAAGCCACTAACAACCTAACAATGCAAGTGAATCAATTAATAAATACACTTCCAGAAAGCTCATTGCATTGTGATGGTAAATATATGGAGGAGATTTCCTGTGAGAATGAGCCTACCCGAGATGATGAACATCTACAGAGAGAGTTTTTCACTTTACAAGAGGACTCTGTTTCAACTGAGATGATTGAAGATGAGGCTTTGGTTGATTGTGCATCAATAAAAAAACAGTTAAAATATCCATCTACCTATCTACATTTACAATTTTTATTAGAAGAGAATGAGGAAAAATGGTCTTGGACATACTAGAGGAACACTCACATGACCCTTCTTCTTCATTTTCTTATTCTAACCTTGATCATGTGGATTTTATTTTTGGAGATTTACAGGAGTGTGCATGGATTGATCTTGTAAATGAATGTAGAAACAAGTTGAGGATGATCCTATAAAGAACAATCCATCGCTCAAAATGAGGCCAAGAAAGAAAGAAAAGAGCGGTTCTTTCAAATATCCTTAAAGGAATTTGGCCTGATGAGCTCTATAAAAAATCCTGTGGAGCGAAAACGAAAAATGAATTCAGAATTAGGGCTGGGAGTTCACAAGTTCTCGGAAACAGAAAAAGCTCAGGGGAGTTGTCTTTACCTCATGCTTTTTATTTGTGTGCCATGGGGACATGCCACAATTTAAAGTGTGAGGTGGGGATCTAATTATGTAAATGTGAAAATATGTAAATGTGCCTTTGTTTTTATTTCTTTTGATTGAAATTTTTAAAAGTCAAAAAAAATAAATTGTTTTCCTTAGGTAGTATAATAAATCCCCGTTGGTTTTTCTTGTGCCAGGGTTCTTTTTCAAGGGTTTTGTTTGAATCGATTTTGGTTAGTTTTTAAATTTTTTTAGGAGTAGGAAACCTTGTGCTATGATTTGAAATGGAAGCAATATCTCTTGACTGTATTATGCCTTGAGAATAGTAAGTGTTTTAGTTGTAACACTTAGGCTCAGTCTTTGACTCTTGTATAAGTACCTTAAATTGTGCGATCTTAACTTTACTTAATTGCTTTGACTAGAGTGTCTCGATGAGTCCGATCCTGAGTAAGTTATGTGTCATGTGTGTGTGAGGTTTCGTGTATGATGTGCATTGCATTTGATGTCTAGAACTTGCCCCGTGCTTTTGAAAATTAAATTAGTAGTTTTATTCAGTCTTGGAAGTGATATAGGCAATATTTGTTGAGCCAGTTATATGTTGTACCTACCTAATTGATATGTATTTTAGTTAACCCCTTTTGAGCCTGGAATCATGTTTCTTTGGCAACCACATTGCAAGTCTTACACATTTGTTTGAATGACCATCTATTCGAACCTTTTTACCTCCCGCGAGCACTTGAATTTGTTATGAACTTTGTAAAAGTTAAAGTGTGGAGTGTTGGTTTGGCTTTTGAGTGGAACTATTGAAATAAGAAGAAAGGTGCATTGTTTTGAAAAAGTAAGAGCCACTTAAATTGAAAGAGAGAGAGAAAATGGTTGTATTGTTGTGACAAAAAAAATATTCATTGATAGTGATAACGCTTGATGTATTTGTGCTTAAAGAAGTTGGGAGTTGATGTATATTGATGTAAAGGTGGAGTTATGGTTTAACAAAAGTATGGGATTTTGAACGGCCAATAGTGCTTAGGGAGGTGTAGTCAATATATCCAATGTATCCTACCCATCCCGCAGCCTACGTTACCACCAAATATAGTCCTATTTGATCCTAGACTGAATAAGCTCAATTAGTAGAGTAGAACACTTCGGGCAAGCTTATGGTACATTCTTTGTGGTGCATGAATTTCATTTCTGAGAGTGAGTTAATTCTTTCTATTTTGAGTTCCTATGTGTTCTTAAATTTTATTGTGTGTGAAATACTCTCTATTATTGTATGAGGGCACTTGAATCACGAAGGAAAGATAATATCGTTGACCTCTGTGTTAGAGTAAGTGAGCGGGTTGTGAAAAATGCGTGGTGCTTTTGAGTCAAATATTGAGACGAGGATGTTACGGTATTGTGCTTAATCTGTTTCAATTATTCTTGGTGTGATGATTTAGGAGAGTTGCTCAAAAAGGTCGTGTCTATGTGAAATGTTGTTTAATTGCTCGAGGACGAGCAATGGTTTAAGTGTGGGATGTTGATAGTGGACTATAATCCCGTGTTTTAGTCGCTTATTACACTTTACTTGTGTTGAGCTTTAATTGGTAGAGTTTTTGCACTTATTGTGTGTTTTATGCCTTATAGGAGTGATTTCGAGTTATGTAGATGTTGTGGAGCTACTTTGAGCTATGTGCAGCTTTGAAGTCTGAGTAGAAGCCAAAGCAATTAAGCCGGGATCATGTTGGGGGTTCGAAAACCAAGTCTGGATGTCAAAAATTTGAAAAACTCATTTCTGGCCGTAATTTGCACTGCCGCCCCCCGGGGCGCGGGGCGCTAGTGCAAAAAGTGGCCAGAAATCATATTTTGAATCGTCCTGGAATTTTCCACAACCGTGCCGCATAGGGCGGCGCAACATGCGGCGCGGTAGCCCAAAAATATTAGAGTGACTTCCCAGTTCCGCTAAAAAATGGTAGTTTCGTCCGAGGTTTATTTAGGGGGCGGCTTAAATTCACCAAAATACCATTTTGGAGGGACTTTTGACAGATTTTCGACCTAAGGAGGCCAAGGAGGCTAAGGAGGAGTTGAAAGAACACAAGCACAAGGATTTCATCATTCCTTCCTCACATCAAGATCCGGGTTTGGAATGAATCTATGTTTTCCTATACTTTAATTACATATGTGAAGAACTTCTCCATAACTATGGAGTAGATCCTTTTGGGTTTTGATGGATTTGGTGTATTGATGATTGTTTGTGGATTATAACTCTATTTTTATTTATTTGAATCATTTTGAAAGATTTAATTGTTGCATCTATATTCACTTGTTCTTGTAATCGAAAGAGGCATAACTTGTGATATATTCGCATTATATTGTTGGTTGAGTTCATAGATTCTTATAAGTAATCGAAAAATGTCCTTTCAGATTTTCTTCCTTTTTACTTACTTCCTAAAACTCGCTGCGTCTTCACTAAAGCCTCCGTACAGAGTGAACTGTTGGAACAGTGACAAAGCTTATCGACGATGGTCGACTCACAGTCGTCAACCGGTGGAAAACCACTAGACCAGCCCTAAAATTTTCCCCATCTCCTTGCGCAACATCCCCAACAAACAGCACCTCAAAATAACTCCTCAGCAGTTACAAATTTACAAAATAGTAGTGGGTTTACTGTAGCGATAAATCGCCAGGGAGTTCCTAACACTTCCTCTCCTTCTTCAGGTCCACATGCAGAAGATTCCACCATGGTTAGTGAGAGCTCTGACCAACAGAACAGTCGAAAACCAAACCAGTTGGTCGCGGATGATTCCATAAACCAAGTTGCTCAAAACCAAAGCGAAATGACTATTGATGTTCAAGAGAACATTTCCCACCCCTCAATTTCTAATTTGATTGAGCCACTCTTCACAATAGTGCAAAAGGAGAACCTGACAGTGTCGAGCACACCAGGTGTTCGACAAAATGCCAATGGCACTGTACCAGCTCAATTGTGCGACCATTTCACTCCTCAACCTCCCCATGGTCATAAGGAAACTAATCGTCAAGCAAAAGCACAAGGTTTGCTTCAAAAAGATGATGTTCAAATTATTTCTCCCCCCACTGTAATGCCGCAGGGTAGCAGTGCTAGTGTGGTATCACGGCAGCTGTACAAAGCTCACTTGCTGTCCCAGGCAACCCCTATGACTACAAATCCCACAAGCCAAGATCCTACAAGCACTAGTAAAACAGCTAGCCTTGTGACTACTACAGCAACAGCACAACCTGCCCAATAGCAGCAGCAGCAGCAGCTGCTGCAAACTGATATACTCGTCTCTGATGTTGATAAGCACACTGCGACACTGCCATCAACCTCAGCCCAAGCTCCCATCAAGGTCTCCTCCAACTTTGATAAGCCAAAACATCCCAAAAGAAGCCTAAAACCACCAATTAAAGATACAGAACCAGATAATTCACACACACCAGCAACCCAAGCCGTAACAGTTAATACCAGCAAATATCAACTTCCTAGCACTTCCACAAAACCCAAAATTCAAGCCAACACCACTCCCCTTCCACCTACTGTCACACAATCATATGTCACTAGATTAAGAGCCAGACATAAGGCAGAAATTACCCCAATCCAATTCACCCCACCAGTCATTACTACCAAACAAGGCAGGCTTGCTGTGCTTTTCAAAAGAGAGGATTACATGATCAAGTTTGCAGACAGATGCAAATTCACAGTGATAGGAAAATTCCTCAACACCATGCCAAGAATGGAGGTGATTAGGAAGAGCTTCATAGCTCAAACTGAACTCAGAGGAGGGGTGAAGATTGCACACTTCAATGCCAGGACAGTTTACATAGACCTTGATAATGAGTACGATCACACCACAATATGGACTAAGCAATACATGTATATACAGGGCCAAATGATGAAATTGGAAGCATGGAATCCAGTATTCAAACCTATTGAGGACTCGCCAATAGTCCCTATATGGATTGTTATCCCAGAACTACCATGACATCTATATTATATGGAGATTCTAACTCCTTTGCTATCTCCTGTTGGTAAAGCCCTGTTCCTGGATCTTGCCTTATTTCAAAAGACCAGAGGCAGTGTTGCTAAGATCAAGATGCAAATTGACCTCACCAAAGACTTACCTACACATGTATGGCTAGGATATGATGATGATGTCAATGGAGAAGGTCAATGGCTTCAGATTCAATATGATAACCTCCCACAGTACTGCTCATACTGCAGGCATCAGGGTCACTCGCCTCAAACTTGTCAACTTAAGCTGAAAGAGGAGGAAAGGAGGATTCACCGGCTACAGAGAAAGACTTACCGGCCACAACTTCGAGTCACACCAAAGATAACCAGCATAAGGGTCAACAAAAACCAAAAATGCAAAACTCTAATGTAAATAAATCAGCAAGAGAGCAAAACAGTAACCAAAAAGCTGAGGAATATTAAAAGAGCAGGGATCACCAAAATCAAGGGGTAACTCCATCAAATGATGAATGGCAAACACAGAAAAAGAAGTACTTTAAAGGTAACTCGCAAGCCAACAAGAAGCAACAGCAGATATACATGCCAAAACAAAATACAATGCAACTTGTTGATGCTGCAACCACACAGGAAGCCACCAAAACTATACGGTCATGTATACCTTCTACTTCTCATCAGGTAACTTTAGAAGTATTGAATTATATTCATAACTCTGGAGATACCAACACTGTATCCCATTCCCATGATCCCCCTATTATACCTGTTGTTAATGAAGTTGATGGAGGAAAGGAGAAATGTCAGGAGAAAACTAGTTTTTTGTAGGATGGGGTACCTATGGGGGTTGGGATTCCTCATGTTTTGCATGAGTGTGCTAGAGCACAATTAATAGACCATAGGATGGCCCCCCTCAAGCCTCATACAGTTACTGCAATGGGAGAAGAGACATGTGAAATAAACAGCTCAGATGAATACCAAATTGATCAGCAGGAAGATGCAATAAAAAGACTTCTAAAAGGGAAAGCCCCTGTAGTATCAGATTTCAGCATACAATCCCCTAAATCCAAAAATAAGCCAAGCCAGAAAAAGAGAAAAGCCATGAGAAAACAGTCTGCAGGAATCTCTATTAATGAACCCACAACAGAACAGCAGCTTCAGGAATCTACTACTCTATACCAAAGCCCAACTGCCAACTTGAAATGGAATCCTGATGTTGATACTACCAACAAACCACAGACATATAGAGACCTTGTACCAGATCCCTCCCTTTCACAACCTCTGTTACATACCAATGAGCAGGACAGGCAGGAGGAACTGAATAAACACACTACTCTAACATATGCTCCACTAGAAGAGTGTCCTCTAAAATATTCTTCAGAACATGATGAATATAGACCTATTCTCTCAGAGGATAAGATGAGTGGAGGCTTTGAGGAAGAAGCTGGACTCAATGATGCCACAAAAGAGGACCAACATTGTGATCTCCTTGCAGCAGCCATTAATGGGGAACACTATCAAAATGCTATCATTCAGAACCAGGGGTTATCTCCTAGAGCATACAGCTCATCACCAAGGATCACAAGAAACATGGCTGCTAGAAAAAGCATTGTCCCACCAAAATCCAACCCCCCTCCATGTTTTAATGATTAGTACATTTATATGGAATTTCAGAGGGATTAGAACCTCTGGAGCAATTGAGAGACTCAAAACATTAAAACAAATCTATAATCTTTCTCTCATAGCTATTCTAGAACCATTCCTAGACTTTTCACATATCACTCAATACCAAAACCAACTTTCTATGCATCATGTAGCTTCCAACACCAATGACAAGATATGAATTTTCTGGGATAAGGATTTCTCTGGTACTATCGCAGATCAAGATGAACAGCAAGTCATAATTGAGTTAAAGCATGCTGAAGCTCCTGAAATCTTCCATCTCACAGTCATATATGCTAAATGCAAACCTCCTTTAAGGAGGCCATCGTGGGACAAGCTAAGGAACAAAGCACAGAACTCTAGTATACCATGGTGTGCCATTGAGGATTTCAATGTGATTGCATCAATTGAAGAAAAGATAGGGGGTATTCCATACCAACTCAACAAAAGTCTAGAGTTTCTAAGCATGATTGAGGACTGTGGACTCACTGACCTTGGATACTATGGACCTAGATACACTTGGTCTAATGGCAGAGGCCCCTGCTCAATTGTATGGAAAAGACTGGATAGGGGATTAGCCAATGACAATTGGCTTGCTGCACACCCTGCCACTACCATTACACATCTAGCATCTACAGGATCAGATCATTGCCCTCTTCTCTTGGAAATCAAACTCAGACAGGATAATGCCACTAAGTATTTTAAATTCCTGAACTGCTGGATAGAAAATGCAACCTTCCTGCCACTGGTACAGCAAGTCTGGAATACGCCAGTCACTGGAAATGCAATGTGGATTTTCCATCAAAAAACTAAAACACTCTGCAAAGAATTATCCAAATGGTCCAGACAGGAATATGGAGATATTTTTCAGAAAGTCAAGGAATTTGAAGAGAAAGTCAGAAAAGCAGAAGAGACCTGGGCACAGTCCAACAAAGAATCAAATAGAACAATTGCCCATGAACTCAATGCTCAATATGTCAAACATTTGAAGATTAAAGAGGCTATCCTGAAGCAAAAAACAAAACTACAATGGTTCAAGGATGGATATGCCAACACCAAATATTTTCATAGTCTGATCAGAGGCAGAAGAAAAAAGTTGTATATCCACAAAATCAAAAATGAAGATAATGACTCGATATATGGTGATGAAGCAATAGGTGAAGCTGTCTGTGACCATTTCCACAACTTATTCACTGATCTTGGAGGAGTCATCAGGAAAGATCTTCTATCTTACATTCCTACACTAATTACAGAAGAAGATAATCATCAACTCAACAAAGATCCTACAATGGAAGAGCTCAAAGAAACTGTTTTCTCAATGAACTCATCCAGTGCTGCAGGTCCAGATGGCCTCACTGGAAAGTTCTTCCAGCATTAGTTTGATCTCTTCAATGTAGTGAAGGCATTCTTCTATGGTCAATCAATGTCTAGGTACATGATACAAGCATGCTTGGTACTGATATCTAAAGTGGAATTCCCTAACACTTTGTCAGAATTTAGACCTATAAGTTTGAGCAAATTTCATCAATAAGATAATATCCAAGATTATTTCCAAAAAAATTGCACCTATTCTTCCCAATATCATCTCCCCAAACCAAAATGGCTTTATCAAAGGCAGAAGCATCTCTGAAAATATTATGCTTGCACAAGAGATTGTCCAGGGAATCAAGAAGCCAAACATAGGCGCTAATGTAGTGATCAAATTGGATATGGCAAAGGCTTATGATAGAGTATCTTGATCCTTTACATGTATAATGATGAGAAGTATGGGTTTTAGTAAAAGAATCATTGACATGGTATGGAGAACAATGTCCAACAACTGGTACTCTGTTATAGTCAATGGCACAAGATTTGGCTTCTTTCACTCCACTAGAGGTCTAAAACAAGGGGACCCTCTGGCACCTTCACTTTTTATTTTGGGAGTTGAATTATTGTCTAGGATGCTCAACAATCTCAAACATGATCAGTTCTTTAATGGCTTTTATACGGAAAAGAGAGGACCTCAAATCACACATCTGAGCTTCGCAGATGATGTGATCATTTTCACCTCAGGCTACAGAACCTCTTTAAAAAAGATCATGAAAGTTCTTCAAGATTATGAGCAGACATCTGGGTAACAGATTAACAAAAACAAAAGTCATTTTATGACTGCCCCCTCTGCCTTCCAATACACTACCAGGAGAATTCAGTAGGTCACAGGCTTTACCAAAAAGGAATCCTCTCTAACCTATTTAGGATGCCCCCTATACATTGGCAGGAAAAGGATTATGCACTTCAATAGTATCATCTCTAAAGTGGTAAGTAGGATAAGAGGTTGGCATGGCAGGTTAGTATCTTATGGGGGTCGATTGACCTTAATCAAGCATGTCTTGCAATCACTCCCTATTCACTTGTTGTCAGCAGTCACACCCCCAAAAGCTGTCCTTAAACAGATAGAGAAACTGGCAGCTAACTTTTTCTGGGGGATGAACAAAGAAAAGAACAAGTACCATTGAGCTTCATGGCACACCCTATCATATCCACTGGAAGAGGGGGGCATTGGACTGAGACCTATAGCAGAGATTTGTAAATCTATGGAATACAAACAATGGTGGGGATTCAGGACCAAACAGACACTATGGAGTAATTTCTTATTGGCCAAATACCATAAGAGATCACACCCCAGATCAAAAAAGTGGAGCTCTGGCCAGTCACAGACATGGAGAAGAATGATGATCAACAAAGAAACTGCTGACCATCACATTCAATGGAGACTACACTCAGGAAATTCCAGCTTCTGGTGGGATAACTGGCTAGGTACTGGGCACTTAGCTAACTTTAAACAAGGGCAGGGCAGGCTCGGCAACACCAAGGTATCACATTACTGGACAGACGGGTAATGGGATATCCAGAAACTCAGTCAAATAACATCTCAAATAGCTCCCCTGTCCATAATCTCACACATTCTCCAAGTCAAAATCTATTATAACCCCCACATATGACACACCAATATGGTAGCCTTCTGCTTCTGGGGAATTCTCATGGACTGTATTGAGATAAAGACACCACGTACTGCTCACAAATAAGATGATATGGCACAAGAAAATACCCTTCAAATGGTCCTTTTGCCTGTGGAGAGCATTGAGAAACAAGCTGCCCACAGATGACAGAGTAGCTAGGTTTGGACCTCCAAGTTTAACAAATGTGTATGTTGTACCAAAGCAGGGAATGAAATAGCGGAGCATATACTCAACTCAGGTCAATTTGCCCAAATCATCTGGAAACACTTCAATGCACCAGTTGGATTCAGAATCACAGACAGTCCCTAACAATAAAGTTAATGAACCGGTGGCTGCAAAAAAGAGAGAATGAGGTGCAGAAATTGGTCCTAGATACATTGCCAATCATTATATGCTGGAATCTGTGGAAGAACATATGTGCAGCCAAATATGGGGAAAAATCATCATCAGTGACCAGAGCACTGTACTCAATCACATCTGATCTACTTTTGCTGCTCAGAACATCTTATGCTAACATCAAATGGCCTGTCACATGGCCAGAAATGTACATAGCTATAGAGAGTTTACAGCATCACACCAATGTGCAGCAAGTAGTTTGGTTGAAGCCAACAACTGGGTATGTCAAAATCAACTCAGATGGCAGTGCTCTAGGCAACCCAGGGAAAATAGGAGCAGGGGTCATCATTAGGGACCAACAAGGTAATTTCATTCATGCTATTTCAAGTCCACTGGGAGAGGTAACTAATAATTTAACAGAAACTCAAGTGGCACTCATTAGCATCAACCGGTGCATGCAAAATGGTTACACCAAACTTCATCTGGAAACAGACTCTAAACTGCTTACCAATGGCTAACAGGACAGTCTAAACCATCATGGACCTTAGATATGATAATATAGGAAATCAAACATTTGAGCCAACATTGTGAAGGCTTTAAGTGCACTCATGTCCTGAGAGAAGCCAATGGTCCAGCTGATACCCTATCCAAACTGAGCCATGATTCCAACTTCCTAAGACATTATAATAGCCAAAGGGACCTGCCTACACTCATAAGGGGACAGATTCACCTTGACAGTAAAGACACCCCTACATTTAGACATAGGATGTCCAAAAGACTCAACTTCCCACCACACATGATGAATCACAATGCACCTGGATGATTAACATGAACATATCTTGAGGGAAGAAACAGTAACTCAACATACCACAAAGTTAGGATACAGTAATATAAGCACAAGCAGTAAGCTGAGCAGTAGACTATCCTTCCCTTTGACTGCTCTGCTACTGAAAATCCACTGTTCACCCAACCTAGCTCAAAATTCCCTATTTAAGATACTAACACACAAGCCAAAATCAGTAAGCCAACAGGAACTCCCCCTCCTTAACATGTCTGCTGAGTTTTGCAGGTACAAGACACAGCAATGCCTCACTGCTGCAGCTACAAAGGCAGTCACTATAACACATGGTGCTACAACCTTTGTAACTGCAGCAATTCCCCCCCCCCCTTTTTCACAGCTCTTTTTTCTGCAGAAAAATAGAGCAGAAGCAGAAGCAGTAAACTGAGCATAAGCAGAAGCAGTATCTGTATCAAATACATAGCTCCAGTAGCAGCATTAACCTGAGCAGCAGACAGTCCTTTTCTTGACTGCTGTGCTGCTGGTTTTCACAGTTGAATTATTGCAAGGAAATAGATCCGTCCAGTGCATTACTAAGGCTAAACATCACAGAAGCAGGTTCCTAGTAGCAACATCAATCCAACAACTGCATAATACCCACTGCAGCGGTAAATTGAGCAGCAGACAGCCCTTCCCTCAGACTGTTCTACTGCTGCATTCACAGATTTTTCTCAGCAGGGAAATAGGCACCTCCAGCAATGCATCAACTACAAAACACCCCCACAGCAACAGGAAAATAGATCCCTCCAGCAGTGGCAGTAACAACATCAAGGAAAATACAGTCACCACTCCAACAGAATTCACAACTCACAGAAGCAAAACATCTTCACAGCAGCAGTAGCAACAATCCTCAACTATGCTTTCTTTGTCAAAACAAAGTTGATGATTGTTACCTTCTACTTGATGATACATCATGTAGAAGATACTCCTTTTTGCTAGAAATAGACCTTATCGTATAGAGAGGATACTATTTCAAACTACTCCCTTAGTAGATTTAGGAACATATGTACTTTTTGTATAGATTGACCTAGATTCATTTCACAATATTTTTGTATATATGATTGTCTGTCGATGTTACAAGATAGACAATCATTACATCATCATAGGTCTAACCCATCACAATTATCTACGTATACTTGGTTATCAAGTCTCGATGATCAAGAATGCACATCTTTCATATTGGGAGGTAAGGTCTATGCCCCCCTCCATCTTTGTAATTATGATTTTATATATATGAAAATTAACACTAGGCACACTGCCTAGTGAATTTGACCCAAAAAAATCGAAAAAGGCTAGTTGAATCATTGATTAAACCTAGTTAGGAGGATAATCGAAAGAGATTCTCCTAAAGACCAATCCATTACGCATTCTACCATATCTTCACAGAGCTTAAATTGGTTCATATTGAGAGGTTGAGACTTAATCAAGAGAGGAGTTTCTACTAAACAATTGTACTAATAATTAAGTGAATTCAAGAGATTCACTTGAACATTAGAAGTGAATTATCTAGAGTTAGATCCCGAATAATTATCTTGCACCTATCCTATCAAAACCCCATTTTCTCCCATTTATAACTTCCTTGCTTACCTTTGTTGCGATTGTCATTAGTCAATAGTTTTAGGTTCTTAGTTAATTGTAGTTAGAAATCATAGAAATATCTATTGTTGATCCTCCTGGATAGCAATCAAGCTAGAAACGACGACAACACTGTTTAAATTCAATCCCTGTGGATTTGATATTATACTATACTATCCTTGACAAGTGAGTACAATTTAACTATGTGTTTTTCGCTCGTCACAAGACTTGGGAGATAGTTGACTTGTCTAAAAGGAAGAATTTTGTGGGATCGTAATGGGTGTACAAGATCAAATTTAAGGTAGATGGGGAAGTAGTAAGGGTTAAGGAAAGATTAGTTGCCAAAGGGTACAGCCGAAGATAAGGTTTGGATTACCATGATACTTTTTCTCCTGTGGCAAAGATGGTTACAGTGAGATCCATCATAGCATTAGCAGCATCAAAAGAATGGGATTTATTCCAAATAGATATTTATAATACCTTTTTGCAAGGTGATCAATGTGAGGAGGTATACATGGAGATACTAGAAGGCTTTAGAAGTCAGGGGGAGAAGATGGCGTGTAGATTGCTCAAGTCCTTATATGGACTCAAGCAATCATCTAGGCAATGGAATATTAAGTTGACTGAAGCCTTGATTGGTGTAGGTTTCACTCAATGTAATCATGACTACTCTCTGTTCACCATGAGAAAGGGTGAGGATGTGGTGATTATTTTGGTCTATGTAGATGATCTATGTATAACAGGAAGTAGCAAGGAACTTGTGAGTGTTGCTAAAAGTATACTGCATGACAAGTTCAAAATAAAGGACCTAGGGGAACTTAAGTACTTCCTAGGCATAGAAGTCCTAAGATCACAACAATGCATTTTATTGAATCAAAAAAATATGTACTTGAGTTGATTTCAGAAATGAGACTCAGTGGAGCAAAGCCTTCTGCCACACCGCTGGAGACAAACTACAAGTTGACTATTATGGAATATGATAAGGTAGTGGGAACAACAAAAGACTTGCCTCTGCAGGATGTTTGTGCTAATTAGAGATTGTTGGAGAAGTTGCTATATGTGACTATCACCAGACCTAATATTAGCTACACAGTGCAGACACTAAGTCAATTCATGCAAATACCTAAGCAATCAAATTGGGAAGCTGCAATTAGATTGGTTAAGTATCTCAAGAATGCACTTGTTCTAGGTTTATTTATGAAGGCAAACCAACACAACATCTTACTTGTTGGTGTGATTCTGACTGGGCTGCTTGTCCTAACACTGGAAGGTCTGTAACTGGATACATTGTTAAGTTTGGTGGATCCTTGGTGTCTTGAAAGTCCAAGAAGCAGCAAACTGTCTCTAGAAGCTCAGTAGAGGTAGAATATCGAAGCATGGCATCTGCTGTAGCTGAAGTAACATGGTTACTTGGTCTATTTCAGGAGTTGGGAGTTGAAATTGCACAACCCGTCATGGTTCATAGTCACAGCAAGGCTGCTATACGGATTGCCGCAAATTCAATCTTTCATGCACGTACTAAATATATCGAAATTGATTACCACTTTGTTAGAGATAAAGTCAAGGAAAGGGTCATACGCACAGCTTTCATTGGAACTAAAGATCAGCAGGCAGATTTATTGACAAAGGGACTCAACAAGGTATAACACTTCCATTTGATGGGCAAGCTGGGAGTGCTCAACATTTTGCACCCTCCAGCTTGGGGGGGAGTATTGACATATAACATGAGGACGCGTGGCAGCATTTGTATAGACCAATTAGTTAGTTAGTTAAATGCAGTTAGTTAGTTGGTTAGAATAGTAACCTTATGTCCAGCTGTAGCTTAGCTGTCAATAGTCGGTTAGTGATGTTGTTAGTGAGTTAATTTGTATGTATAGGTGTAAACACTCAGATAATGAAGTTAGTTATTATTTTCCCAATTGAGTCTCTCTTCTCTCTCATCGTACTAGTAAGCTCCATTAGAGAAGCTTCAAGCTCCCTCAGTTAAGGTATTTTAGCACTTTCTCGCACCCGTACTTAATGAGAGCTTAGTACATCAACTTTCTTTTATGTTGAAAAGAGGGAGTAGTAGATACAATATTGAAGACGATAACAAAAAACGCAGAGGTCTCTGTTTATAAAGGAGTCATAATTTCACAAAATATATAAATATCATTTATCTTCCATTTGTAACCAAACTACATTAAAATCCTACAAAGCAACAAACTTACCTATGGGGCATGAATTTATTTATTTCCTCCTTATTTAGTCTAGCTCTCATGAGGGGCAGAGTGTCGGAAATGGTTTCAGTCGAATTAAATGGATTTAGCTTAAATCGTTGTATTTATCTTTAAAAATTTATTAAATATCTATAAATTATTAACTTAATACTCAATAACTTAAAAAAACTAAAATCTCGAACCCATAAACTTAATATTCTGATTCCACCTCCGGCTCCGATTAATCATTGCCTCTCTTTGTAGATTTTCTATCAGAGGCGTCAAGTGGAGGGGATGACCAAATTTAGAGATATTAAAATAAATCGAATTGATAAATAAGTAGGTTATGATGATATATGTCCAGCTCAATACGTCCAAATTTCGTAGGGTAAATTTTCCAGTTTATGTCTCGTTAAATATCTTAACCTTCCTCTCTTTTTAAACCCGTTACACTTCACAACTATCTTCCGAAAGAAAAAGAAAACGAGAAAAAAGAAAATTTGAAGAAGCAAACAAGAGTAATTGATTTCTTGAATTTGGGTGATAAAATTCTTTAATTACCCAAAAAAGAGTATTTGAAACTTAAAGGAAGCTTTCTGTTGCATATGAAAACTATTGGGGAGCAATACGTAATTATTTCCAATTGGGAAGAGTGAAATAGACGAAGCAAGAAAAACCGGACAAAGGAAAAAAACAAAAACAAAAAAGGAGAAACACACAAGTAGCGCAACGTACAAGAAGGTCGAAACCCGCAACGGTAACAGCCCTTTCTTCTTCTTCTTCAGTCAAGTAAGCTGAAAACCCTTCTCTCTGCTTTCTTTTTTTCATTTTCTTAGTGATCCTATGATGTTTTTTCACATAGAAAATTTGTCCCCTTTTTATTCAGTTTTTATTAACTTTTCAAAGAAATTCTCTGTATTGCATCAAATTCGTTTCAATTATTGAATTTGGTCAAACCCTTTGAAGCATATATGCTTGTTGTCTCAATTAGTAAAAGGGTACTAACTAAATGTCTCATTTTTATACTTCCCAAATTTGTCTTATTGAACTGTATATATTATGCATTAATTGGTATATTCAAAATTTCACTATTTTGAACACTCATTTTATTTGTGTTGTACTAAATGGTAGATTGCAGTTTAGTTTGATAGCTTAGTTGTATTACATATACAGTGTTTTGTACTATTTTTTCATATTTTTTATGATTCGCTGTATACATGTGCAGAGCGGATGTAGCTAACAGGCTAGGGGCTCAACTGCAATCTGTAACTTTAATACGTAGCTTAGATAAAGATGTAAAAGATTACCAAAATTTCAATAAATATTATTTGAACTCATAATTTTAAATGTGCAGTTGATTCAGTGGTAAAAACATAAATATTGAACCCATCAAATTAAAATCCTGGATCCGCCTTTGTATATGTGATTTCCTTAGCATTACCATATCCATTTGCACTAAAGCATTGGCAACTATTTAAGGGGTTCAAAAAGTTTCAATTTTTAATGATGGTTATGCTAATTTTTTCCTTTCCTTTTGTTATTGTAGATCTTTATAGAGTTTTACTGATCAATTAGCACTTCAAGGGGCTTTTGATGGATAGTATTGTAGATGCACTGAACAATGCATATCAAAATTTTGTTGCAGCAGCTGCCGCTGCACTTGAATCAAAGGAGAGTTCAAATGGTCAGAAAACAGTAGCAACTGATGCTGCATTAGAAAACTTTAAGCAACGATGGGAGTTGTTCAGGGTTGCTTGTGATCAGGCAGAGGAGTTTGTTGAGTCAGTTAAACAAAGAATAGGTTCCGAGTGTCTTGTGGATGAGGCTACAGGCTCTGTTTCAGGGAAGCCTGGGCAGTCATCAGCAACAAGTGGCCTTCAACCCATTAGTGCTGTTAGATTGGAGCAGATGAGTAAAGCTGTCAGATGGCTAGTGATAGAATTGCAACATGGTTCTGGAGCGAGTAGTGCTTCTACACACCCTAACCCTTCTGCTCCTTTTGATGCTAGATTTACTGAAGATGCCACTCAATAGGTATACTGAAATTTTGCTGATACTTTTTCCTCTTTGTTGTCGTTGACTATCCTAAATAATCTGGGAACAAATTTTGTATTGTTTAATGAACTCTAAGTAAATAGGCTTTGTTTCCTGGACTCGATCAAGCAATTAAGTGGGCGTTTGGACATAAAAGAATTGTACAATTTCAAAGAAAAGTGAAATTTTCAAGTGAAAATGGTATTTGAAAATTAGAGTTGTGTTTGGACATGAATATGATTTTAGGTTGTTTTTGAATTTTTGTGAGTGATCTAGTGAAAATTTTGAAAAATAACTTTTTGGAGTTTTTCAAATTTTCGAAAAATTTTAAAATTCATCTTCAAGTGAAAATTGAAAATTTTATAGCCAAACACTGATTACGAAAAAAAGTGAGAATTTTTTGAAAAAAAAAGTGAAAAATTCTTATGACCAAACGGGCTCTGGAGTGGTTCCTTGAAACTGAATCTGACTCCTATGTAAGAGCTTCTGTTACATTTTACTCATAAGTGCATAATTCCGCGTGTACTTTTATCTATCACAGCTTCATAGTAACAATTTGCTTCAGCAGTTTCTATGTCCGATTCACTCATGTTTTCTTCTTCTTTTAGTGTCTGGTTCGCTTGTTCATTAATGATTGAGGAGTTCTTTTCTCCTCCCTTTCAACAAGCTAGACTAAAGACCTGTCTTGCTTTTAAAATGCTTCATATTAAAAGATGCTTCGTATTGTATATTTGTTTCGCAAACTAACATGGTCGTATGGTAGTATGTGTTCCCATCTTATGGGGTGTCTGACAAGAAAGGAAATTAAGGGAAGGAAGTTGATCCGTCAAGTTATAAAATGTGGGAGGGTACATAGGCTGAACTTTTCGTTAATGTGTTGCTCATGATGAAAAGGAACAAAGTGTAAACAAGAAATATGCATGATCGTCTTTTCCCTTGCATTTTCCTTGATGCGCACACATGAGCACGGCCACACACCTATGTATCATGTAATATATACAAATCTACAGCCGCAACATATTGAATTTATTTTAACTAGTCAGTTGTGATGGTGGGAAATTACTTTACTTGGGCGTGCCATTCGACCTTGAAATACAATAGAGATACAAAATCCCCTATTTTAATGAAGAGACATCAAAATATGTAAAGTTCTTCCCTTTAGAGGACAATAAATGCAAAGTGACTTCCTTAAAAAGGAGATAAATCAACTTCTTTTAGATGCCTACCTTGAGCTTCTCATTTTTTGAAATTGCTCCATTGTGTTACGACCTTATAGAAAAGAGAGTTGATAACATAAGCGAAGAAAGAGAAGAAATTAAATCTTAAATTATTGAATAACAAGAGCTAGAATTACGTCTTAACATATTGATATTTAGAAGTTTGGTGTAGTTAGTTGGCGCTGCTTGTGTAAAAGCATGGGGTGTATGCGGACTACGTTTTGCAACATTGTGATTGCCTCTAGGTTATGGTCCTTGATAAATCAATACTCGACATTCAACGGCTGCTCCATTGCATGGTTGCGGAGATGACATATCCTGTTATATTTTTTGTTGTTGTTGAGGGAAAGAAATAGGATAACTTTGAAGGGGTCGCGAGTTTTTGGTCGAGAGTCGAATGGAATACCTATTTATGTCGATAGTTGGCTAAGATTTTAAGGGAGGCAAGTATGCACTCACAACAGAATTCTGGAAAGATAGAGACCAACTTGGTATAGTATTAATGCTTTTTTGTATTTATCTAATTTTCTTATCTGACGATGACATCTTATCAGTCTTAACTTGCCAAACTTCCTGATTGCAATGTCTAATTTTTTCTTCTTGTAAAGAATATGAATTTATATCGCTTGTGGAAGTGGCTAAGGGTATTGGGCTTATTTTACTTTATTAATTGATAAACAAAAGTTCTACTTGTCAAAAACTTTAATAAACAGAAGTTTTAGAGTTCCTGTAAAGTAGCTAGCTAGTGCAATTAATTCCTTTATGCAGCCTGTAAAAGAGTTTTAGGGTTATTAATTATTAGGGATTCTCCTATTTATTAAAAGTGATTTGGTAGTGCGATCCACCTGAAAGGCTAATTGGTAGAAAGACTCCTTAGTTGAAAGTTGTTTTAAGGTCTAGGTGGTACCTACATGTTTCTTCACTCCCCCTTGGCATGAGCCCTCTTTTTCTTTAATTTTAAATTATCATTGTTTGAAATTTTGCTTGTTTTATTTGGGACTGGCCCTGCAGACGGTACTAGTATTATACTACTTATTGTATTTGGTACCAATATTATACTATTTACTCCTTCAAATCCATTCTACGTGACGCTCTTTCCTTTTTGGTCTATTCTAAAGAAGATTCATCCTTTTTACAGGTTTGCGGTAAGATACTAGCATGACTTAGAGGAAAACATACTTAGTTAAGAAAATTAAAATTTTATGGATTGGAGGGACAGATATTGATGATAATACTCTGAGCAAGCTTTTTCAATTCAAAATCACTTCTCGTTACTACCTGAAACCTTGCGACGTTATAATGATATTGTTCATGCATCATTAATCCTTGAGGGGAATGTACAGAAAGAGTGCGACAGCAGGCACTTAAAATAATTGGACTTATTTTCTTATATTTGGAAATATGTTAGTTAACTGGACCCCGCACATAGCGGGAACATAGTGCACCGGGCTGCCCGTTTTTTAGTTAACTGGTCTTGTATCAGCTCCTGGTTGGGAGAAAAGTAATAGAAGCTAACAAAATCTCGTAGTAAGTTATCTTCCATCAAAACGTATTACTGTGAGTAACCACAAGTTTTTGCAGCAATTATAATACTATGTTCACATTGTTTGAGCTAAGTTTGTCCCCACATTTCAGATAGACAAATGAAACTAGAAGAAACATGATTGCTTTGTATTCTATGCTTGTCCTTAAAAAGCATAGAGCAATGATTAACACTGACTGTTTTCAGGTGACTGGCAAAGACTGGTAAACAGGCAGAGACAAACAAACAGACCAGCTATACCTCAGTAAGCCGCTAAAGTTGTACGTCGGTTGTATCAAATCATGTTGTAACGCTGTAGAACTGCTCCGATATTTATTTCTATCGCAGCAGCAGCCACCCCACTGTTAGGCGTTATTCAGATTTCATAACCACGTGCCCCTGTGTGTATACACACAAAATATACACAGGCTATATTCATGTGCCTGCTATATATTACAGTTACACTTTTGAAGTTTGTTTGTACTTACAAAAGTGGTAGTTCATATTGTTGTTGAAAAATGCTCAGACGTATTGTTTCTTATAGGTGTTCTTGATTTACATATTCTTGAATGATGATATCATAGAGATTTAATTGCCTTTCCTTAAGAAATATATATGAGGCATTGCCAAGTGTCTTGTTTTGTAGTTGTCTTAACCCTGATGAACTCAGTCAGTAGGCTTTGAAGACCCTGGAATTATGTTTTGAGTGTAGCAAGACGCTTTAGCTTACAACTAAGTCTTAATTTCAAGCAATTTTAGCGTACACCTAAGTCTCAATTCCAAGCAAGTTTGAGTTGACTATATGAATCTTCACTGTCCATCTTGCCCCGTTTAAGTTTGTTTCAGTCTAATATTAATAAAACACTTTAGCTTGGTGTGACAAAAGCTTGGCGCCCCAAGAGTTCTTCGGTAGGACATTTAGTCACGTTGATATTATGTTGTAGCGTAATCTTGAAAATAGCAGTTCTCACTGCACTGGTTAAAATCAGCATGAACCCAGTGTGTTTTTCCAAGTCAATACAGTGGATTGTTTCTAGCAGGTAAATACCATTTACTCTCAGTTGTTTTCCACTGCCTTGCTTGCATAGCAGCTAATTGGAGGGACAACACAGAAAATTGAGAACAAGAAAGGCAGACAGATTTCTTTAATACAACGTGATAATGGAGCCAGTACTTCAAAATTATCGTCTTAACAGTACAATTATATTAGTAATGAGTGCGTTTTAACTCCAATTATGAAATGGAAATTAGCACTTGGCAACGTTCTCTTTCTAATAATGAACCAAATTATTTTAATAAATTTATAGATCTTCTGATGTAAAAAGTTTCGAAAGTTGAGGGTCAGAAGGAGGAATAACTCATCACAAAAACTTCCGGTACACATAGCAGTTAAGCATGAACTCCATCTAGATGACTAGCAGAGACCAACGCCATAAAGCTATATGTATCAGAGAAAAACAACGATAATACACATTCTTTTCATTGATTTTAGGACCAGACCCAAGAATAGAGGTGTTTGAGGCAATCTACAGCGCTTAAGAGCAACTTCTCAGATAAGATGCATGCCAATATACAAGGCCACTCAAGATACAAAATAATTTCTGAGAGTTAGTTGCTTTCATATGGATATACAGAGGAGTGAAGAACACTGGGAGTTGCTTCAAGTATCTAGGAACCATGAACAGTAGAAGCACTACATATTCATAAATATCCTATAAGCGAGTCATGCGTAGGCTGTCCCAAAAGAACTTTTTGTGATATCCTTGTCACTTTTGGAAGTTATATGCCCTTTTTCACTTCATCTGTGAAATCTCAATCTACAGATCAATCGATTGTGATCTAAGAAGTAAGGGTCGTAATTAGAAGATGTTCAATTGGTTCCAAGCTCCACAAGAGGTTGCTACATATTGGTGGAGAGTCTCCCTTGACAGAATGTGGACAAAAATCTGTCACATTGTCAACTGCCCTAATGTTCTTGAGAAGATAAAACAGCTCAGTAGTTATACCTTCTTCTAGTAGGTGGATTCCGGTGGCAAAATTCAGGTCATTGTTCTTGCTTACATCGTCATTCGTGAAAACGCTTTCTTCCCATTTTATTCAATTCCTTCGGAGGCTTTAGTTCTTCAACCAATTCATGATCAACAAACTTCGGTGTCGGGGGTGCTGGGAGTGGGGTGGGTGGGAGCACGAAGAGCCCCAGGACCAACATTTGACATCTGTCTTTAAGCAGTTAGGACACTCGTTATACCAGCATTTCATCAATGGAATCTATTCTCATATGCTTTTCAACTTCAGAGGCTTCAGCCATATTGATCAGAGAGGATTGTACTGGCTTGGTTGTGGATGAAATTGCATTATCAATTCTGTTGTCAACATTCTGTAATCTAGGACTAACTTCTGGCTCTATAGAGTTGCAGCACAGGTCATTCTGCTGGTTCTTCAAGCATTGATCTAGAGACTTCTCAGCTGGAGCTACATAGAGAGGCTGTGGTTGCTCATCCACCATAGTTGCACAATCAGCTTTGTTCAAGACATCATCTTCAAAATCGTTTGAATTTGCAAATGATGTGTCTGTAGAAGGAAGATTCTTCATCGTATCCAGCTCCCCACCAATCATGACACCTCCATTCTCAGCAAACACATCAGCTGATGTGACCTCATCAAGGGAAAACAATTGAGTCGCACAAGCGGAGATGGATAATGGACTAGTTTCCATCTCAACAGGAGAATTTTCCACAGAAGGTACTATGTCTGCACAAGTGCCGCTTTCAGTACATACCCGATCAATCTGGCCACCACTCAAATTATCAGTGGCAGAACTCGAATGCTGGAGCTCAGTCAGACCACCTACCACATAGGGTAATGTGTCTGTTCTACTGCTCGCATTCACCCCTTCTGTGTAGTGACCAGGTGCGGCAGCAGTCAGCTGAAGTCCTTGTCGCTTGAACTGGCCACTTCCAGGACCAAGTTGAGCATTCAACTGCGTCTGCACCCAGACTGCTAGAGATAGTGCATGATCACGAATCAAAGAATCATAAGGTGGGCAGTGTAACATATCAACCAAAGCCTGCATATATTGGAACATACTGGTGGATGGAGTAATAGACCCTTTGTCACGGAGATATTTAATGCTTTTGAGAGTATGTTCACATAAGTTTCCCATTTTTGCCCAATTACAATCACAAATTGCATACTCTGAAGCTGGACTCCGAACAACATGCAGTTGATGCCGATCTTCCTGATCAACTACTTTTGAATAGTCACCCTCAACTAACACATCAGAATCTGGAATCTGCAAAGATTTCTGCCAAGCTGTTAAGCCACTCATCCATTCATTCTTCCAGTAACGTGCAAACTCATCCTTTCTTGAGTACTCATCAAGCCAAAAGTAAGAATGCACTGTGGTATCTAGCTTATCTACAAGCCAATCTGCACGTTCATATACGCTTATTTCCTTCTCATTCAATAACCTAAGCTTCAATTGGTTGTGATAATACTCCATCGCCGAGCATGTCTCCTGGCTGGCAAGAGGAAGAGTTCTCAATGCATTAGTCCAGAGCCCTGGGTAGACAAAATCAGTCAGCAAATAAAGCCCCAAAGAAGAACCAACTAATTTTCAAACAGGAGTAAGAGAATTATTTCAAGCACTCTTGAAGAATAATGCATTTTAGCAGAATAATACTAAGCACTTCTTTTTGTAAGGTGAGGACTCTCAAACGAGAAAGATTGCATGTATATCCACTATGAAGGAGTTGCTCAACCTATACATAATTTAGAAGTTAAATGCTTAACAGCTGTTAGCTATCTGGGGTAAACTGAAAGATCATTCTGTGGTTGAAGATTTGATAAGAGCTTTTGGACTCTATTCAGACTTAGAGACTTTTTTTTCATAAAGAGACTTGGACTGTTATTGTACATACTTCTGTACATCAGTACTTCCTTGGTGCTTTTCTTTCTAGTAATGATATATTTCTGATCTGGAGACAGACACGCTACCATTGCGCCACGGATCCTAGCTAAATTAGTAATAATATCTTTACTTTATTCATCAAAAAGAAATATCCACTATAGACATAGACGAAAATATGCAACTACTTATTGGAGCATGTGCATAAGGTATCCATCATAGGAAAACATCATGCAATAAATTGATAGGATTCAGAATTCAAATATTGACAACTTTTGAGATACTATTGTTTCTCATAGAAGTGTGTGAAACGTCTAGGATATTCCCAAACAACTGTTACAGAATGTGGACAAAGGGAGCATTAGTTTACATTCATGTTAGTCATGGATCTGAATCAGATTAGCAGCGTGTCAAATGAGTTAAGCAAAAAACCTGTTTCATAGATAAACAATTTTTTTCTTAGTGACACAGGAATCTGATTTACTGAATAGTATGCCTAACCTAGTCTCGGGTACCATGTGGCCTTGAAATAGTCCAAAAAGTCTGCAGCATCCACGAAATCTTCCATAAATTCTTCAAACAAAACAGCAGTTCCATCCCCTTTGCAGATGTGATGCACTGCCTGGCCTAGCCTCTTTGCAATTGCAGCACAATTCTCCATTTCTGAGCATTTCTTAATCAAGTTCTTATGCCATGCATGACGAACCCGCCAAAAGCATATCAATACAGAGCACTGAAACACTTCCCTGAGTGACAAGCAAGAAAGTACACCATTCATGCAAGAAAATATCAAGATAAAGAAGTGGATGACCAGGAGCCACAATTTTAAACTGCGCAATCTAGTACCCAAAAATAATTGGCAGAACCACAATTCATGATTGACTGAGAAAATACATAAAGAAAAACTAAGAGAAATGCCTAACATTCAGATTAACCTTCCACATACTGAGTGAGCAAAGTATGCCTTAATAGTTTCATCATTCATTTAAAATTTGATATACTCTTCAACTTTTGGTGGATGAACAAGACTATTTAGATGTAGAAGCAGGGACCAGATAAAGTGCTGATCGTTTTCAAATTCACATCTGTCAGTAAAAAACTTCATGGTTAGTTGTGCATCAGACACTGGTTTTATTCTTTTCTTCATTAGTTCAAATAATTCAAACCGATCCAACAGAGCAACATTAAATTTCCAGCCTATTTTACGCATTCATTCGCTAAATATCCCAATCAACAAGCCTACAGCAACAATTACACCTCAATCACAAATAAGTTAGAGTCGGCTAATGAAATCCTCACTGACCATGTTCCTCAATTAAATTCATCTCAGGCCAACATTATAAAAAATCCAAAAGAAAAAGTACCAGAAGTCTCTATATTTCTTACTAGCATAAGAATTTCATAGAGCTAAAGACTCCAAGATAACGTGACCAAATTATAAAGTAAACATATTTAACATGACTAAAATGTATTCCCAACCAATTGATCGCCTACATAAATCTTTTTCTTCTATTGTACCCTATTAAAGTGATAGCCTCTCTCTGAGCCCAAAAGATAGATGGAACTGGTGCAACTCTAGTTTGCCATGCTAAAGAGGAAAACTCCACATCCATTAGGAAAAAAAATGTAAACTACTAATGCGGGACCAAAAAGATAATCACCAACCTGATTGCAGGGACGTCAGCTAAAGGATCATCCACAATGAATCCAGCCAACTTCCACTTAGGATCTTTCATATGAACTCTGTTATATAGGGCCCTCATCCACCTAAGTGTATCTCCACTTGCAAATCTAGGTGCTATTATCCACGCCACCGGTATAGCCTTGTTGTCTGAGTTGAACACAACAAGACTGTGAATAGGATACTGGATGAATTTGCATAAAAGACAAAGTAAGCTTTCAAGTATTCGGTCTTTCTAGAAACTTGGTATCCATATAAACTAAAATACCATTAGTTTAATTTTTTTGTTCAAAAGAAATATAAAATACCTTTAGTTTATTAGTTCCAAACTTTGAATCAGAGGCTAGAAGGCCATGGTTTCCAAATCGAATCAGCTGTTGCAGTTGCCATTCTGTTTGAATGCCCAAGACAAACGGATCGGAATCAGAGAAATTCTCATAAAAGAACACATGATTCTGGTGACTTTCAACCCACATGCTAATGCTGACTGCATCATCTGAGTCAAGTTCATAAGTAGAGCGCCTTATGCTCCTCTCTTGTCTCCGAACATACCTGTGAGTTAAAAGGTCATCTCGGTTGCATGGACCTCCTTGTCTCTCCACTGATTCATTGTGCCTCTGCATGATTGTTTCCACAGACACTCCAACATAGAGCAGAGACAAAACTCGGAGGCGAAGATCCTCTGAGATGTATGGAGCGTACATGGCACGTGTTCCAGCAGCCTTTTTATCCTGTGGGCCATGGCATGGTAATCCGTTCTTATCTACGTGCTTATCTTGGTTATATATGATAAGTGCTACAGATGGTTCAGCAATTAAGCGTTTGACAATAAAATGGCAGGTGCACCCCCTCTTTGTATTAGGTCGACCAGCAGGTTTTTTCTTAGGGACGTACGTGGTTCTACTTGGTCGAACAATTCCACCCTTTCTATGATCATCAGGACCAAAGGAGCACCAGTACCTAGAGAATCATAAGGTTATTTCTGTAAAATGCATTGTCATAGTAGCAACTGAAACAAGCTAAAGAGCTAAAAGTACAGCTTACAGAATATATTCAAGGATGCCATCAACTTTAGGCTTGTAAGTTATCTCTGCAGGCCGACGTCTCCGAGCTTCAACATGGAATCTTGTTGGACATTCTCTATTAGCAGATTCACCTCTAACAAAGTCATCTACTCTAGCAAACGGAATGAGAGCAACTCTGTCTATGTTATCGCGCCAGCCTTCTACCTTAGACCACACAAGTTCAGCAGAAGAAAACTCCAAAGTCGGGGGGTTCTGAACAGGAAGGGAAAGAATTTGATCCCATCTAGCCATCTGTTACAGAAGGGAAATAATAAGATAAGTAGCGCAGATTACACTTCTGAAAACAAAATGAGTTGGATTGCAAACGTTCACTAATCGGATTTGATTATTCTTCCTTATGGCATTTAGTGTTTTAAAAGGTGGGGACGTGACGCAGGTGCTATACCTGGGGATGCCCATGAAATTTAATTTAATAATATAAACATAAATCTAAAATTAGTTGGGGTCGGCTATATAAATCTTTTGGGTCGATCCTGACTAGTTTGAACATTTTAAGTTGCAATGAAGTGTAAGAAAATCCACGTAAGCATCTAAAAGTACCAACAAAAGTGAAAATATCATGACATAGCAACCATTAACAACATCATAGCAATCCAAACAATATAACGAAACATCATAACTTGTAAAGATGTATCATAAGACAACGCAGTGCATTAATGGCATCAAACGGTCAATAACCGACATACCGAACTGTCCCAAGGAAAAAGCAAAAGAAAGAAAACAATGAATAAACAACAAAAGCATACATCTTAATGGAAAAGCTAAAATAAAGGTTTACTGATGAATAAAATATCAATTTAAGAAATGTAACATAAATCATTTTTCAAAGAGTACTCCATACATTCCAACTTATGAGAAACTATGTTCTTATTAGTTCAATTTATAAGAAACTCATGAGACATCTCAAGATGTTTGACACGACTCCATTATCATACAACTTTCACAAGTTTAAGAAATCAAATTCATTAAATAATTCATAACTTAAATATTGATGAGAAATTTTATCTATCAAGTTAACTTTTCGATCATAATTGTAAAATTTTCTTCCAATATGCAAATATAATTTTTTTACAAAAATCAAATACAACTAGAGCAGAAGTCTCTTAATTATTTAGGTGAAATTTAACATAATACCTAAAAGTGGAGACAGTCTCTTAACTAAAACAATCTTATATGTGTTGAAAAAATTCATTAGAACAACCAGTACTCAGCATGATTGAAAGCTTTCTGAAGCCACCTTTCAACTAGTGTACCCAGTGCCACTTCGTTACAGCGGGTGGTATCTAAAATCATTTAAACGTAAAAATGTAATACGATAGAACACACACACACTAAAAAAAAAAAAAACGAGTGCTAGAATGATTGTACCAAAATGGAACAGCTGGACATACCAATTGAGAACCTTCAAATGTTGTCGCTGAGTTGAGAGAACGTACGGAAAGCTGGCGAAAATTAAGTAACGGCGGAGGAAGGATAACTCCAGTGAAAGAGAGCGCAGGCGGTGGAGCTTGGTGGCGGCAAGCGGCTGACTTTTAGGTTGCAATTTTCTAGTTTTAGGAGAAGGATATTATAATTCGACTGGAAATAAAAAAAATTAGATTAATTGACACTTTGATCCTTTCAAGTTTCGAGAATTGTTATTTGGTCCCTTTGGCTTAGAGGTGGCAAAATGATTTAAAAAAAAAATAGTTATTCATTTATATTATTCATTAAAAAATGGGTTGGATAATGATTTTTTAAAAATGGGTCAAATAGAGATATGGACCATATTATCCACGTAAAAAATGAATAACCAATAGATAACTAATGGGTTTAACTTTTATATTTGTAAAGCCTCAAATTGGGGGTTCCTCAAGTTTGGAAGAATTTTCCCAAAAGTGATCATGATATTCATATTATCCGCGGGTAATCCTTTTTTATCCGTATTTAATATGGGTCGGGTCAGATAATTTATTCATTTTTTGAATTACCCGTGATTGATTCACTCATATCCGACTCGATACGACCCGTCCATTTGCCACCCCTACTTTGGCTTAGTGGCGGCAAAATTGTTTTAAGAAAATAGTTATCCCATACTTGGGAGTTCCTCAAGTTTGGGAGACTAGAAATTCTCTCAAAAGTGATCATATCCAAGACCAGAAAAAATATTTCAGGTTGGATAATTTATTTGTTTTTGCATTAATTTTTTCGCGCAAATATCCGATTCGACCCGCCTGTTTGTCATTCCTACTTTAGCTTATGCACTAGTTATTGAGGATTGTTTATGGCGTGAAGGATAATGAATGAGTTGTTATACAGTAATTAAATTTAGGTAGTGACAGAACTAAATAGAGTGAAGGTGGTTCAATAGAATTCCTTTCATTGAACAATTATGACGTGAAAATAAGATAAAGAACAAAATTTTTAAGTTATATATAAGATGTTGAATCCCGGAAAAAAAATAAAGCATAATTATAAATGAGGTGCAAAAGTTATTTTAGGTCAGGTTCATGTCCAATTATGGCATCTTAGCATTTTTCTAAATCTACTTTTATAAATTCTTGGATCCACCACTAAATGTAGGAATTGTTATTATATTAAATAATTTTATCCATATATATATATTATTATACATGTATTCTTAATAGACATTCAATCTCGTATAACATGTAGGAGTAACTTACACGAGTATGCCACGGCGGCTTTTCAGCAATGCCTCATGACCCTTTGGACGCGTTTCATGACGTCCTGGCAAGCCTCCCAACATTTAGCGTCATGGACGGCCTCGTGGTCTTGGCCGTGCCAAGCGACAAACGCGCCTGTGCCTATGTCGCCCCGCTGATAGTGCTCGCAAGCGCCCAGCCGCAGGCAGATGCTAACAGCGCCCCGCACGCAGACTCTGACGTTAAAGACAAGGTTGCTGCCAACGGTCCTGCTTTTACCTGGTAGAAATCTAAGTCCTTTTCATTATAAATATAGAGTAATTTTATTTCATGTATTTCCATTATGTCTCTCTAGCTTAGTTAGGTCAAGTCTTGTAATTTTGGTTTAATGTTTTTTAAGCATTATTAGGGGATCAAACAATCAAACAATTCTCTTTACTGGTGTCTTTCCCCCTCGATACCATGTTACTTTTCAGTAATAGATTTCATTAATGCAATTAAGCTTCCTTTCATTCTCAATTTTCTTTTTTGTTCTCTCAATTGCTCTTGACGTTGGTTTCCCTGTATGGTACTGAAATCAAATCGTGGTTATTTTTCTTACTACCTACTTCCTAATGTGACTTATAGGCTTTCTTGCTTTTCGACAATTTTGTTCACTACCGCTTTTTCTCAAAAATATTATTAAAACTTTTTTCCAAAATAAAACCAAAAACAATATAAATTTGAAACCCTCCAAAAAAAAAGAGAATAACAGTCTACATGAATTTGTCTCTTTGCTGGTCCAACTTCACATACATGAACGCACAAAATCCTTTTTTTTAATAGATAAACGCAGATAGAAGAGTGAAAGTAGTGGCAGATATTGAATGTGCCCCTATTTTTAGTAAAAGATTAAAAAGAAAAAAAAAGTATAAAAATGTCAAGGGTGTATTGTAGTGATCAAATAAAATGAGAAAAGACCCCGAAAAATCAAATTTCAAATCCCAACGAGAAAAAAGACTATGATTTCTACTAATTTGCCTAAACCATAGCGGGTAGAATTACTCAATACTTATACTAGTAGAAGATAAAAGATACTCGTGGACTAATCGAAGTGCGTACAAGTTTATCAATAATAATAATAATAATTATTATTATTATTATTATAAAAAAGCAACGTGACTCACTTTAGCATAACATATCTATGAACATCCAATTTCTTCATATTACTCGTTTGCATGAACTTTGGTATTCAATAGCTCACCAAAAGTTTCCACATAGATTTCGTAACATATTTATGAGCTTTTCTCAATCATTTTAAAACAATTAGAAAGCATTTTGACTCTGAATGTTTTTGTCACAATTTTGTTCCTAGATTAGATCATTCAACATCGACACCTTAGCATTGGCCATGAATTCTCTTTTGGGCTTCAAAGCTTCATAGTCCCCTAAAATGGTAGCATGAAGTTCCTTCTGATTCTCTCTCACCTTCTCCACCTCCACTCTCTTTGTAGAATGAGATAACTTCTTTATGCTTAACAACATCACCACTATAAATATGAACAGGATAATACATGCCAAGGCTGCAAATTAGAAAGAAGCGAGCCTAATTAAAGTATATTGTTTAATTTCAACACTTATATAATTGGTCAACCAAACACCAAAAATTTAATTTGTCCAAAGTTCCGATGATAAAGGAGGAAGGTTGTACGGTCGACCTCTCTGTAACAACATTTCTATAAAAGCTGAACTCTTTCCGGAACCAATTTCCATTCTATGTTATAATATATATTCTATATAACAACACTTTACTATAACAACCAGAAAAAATCGGAACAAAAGAGGTGGTTATAGATAAGTTTGACTGTAGTAGGTCAACAGTGCCAGTGCAAAGTGCAAACTGAATAATGAATACAAGGATTTATATAGCCGACTCCAAGAATAATACAACAACAACAAACCCAGCTTAATCCCATACGTAAGGTCTGGGGAGGGTAGCGTTTACGCAGCCTTAACTATACCCTATAAAAACAGAGATGTTGTTTCCGATGAACCCTCTACTTAAGTTACGGTAAAAATAAAGCAACACGCAATAACGAAAGTAATATAAGTCGATTGCTATGACACTGAGTTGATTAATAACTTACCTTTATCATTTGCTATGCCACTGGGTCCTTTAAACTGCCCTGCTTCTTGTTGAACTGAAGTAGTAAATTTTGTTGCTATACTGTCTTGAGAATTTTCCAAGTGCCATGTTAAACCAAGGCCAAAAGTGTTATCAGAAAGGAAAGGACTATATGAAAATGGGATTCCTACAGTTTTGACATGGCTACAAAAATCTGGCATAACAAATGATGTTTCCACAACATAAACATGATGTGCAAAGCTACTTAGACAGGGGACTTGTAAAGAAGCTGAAAGTTGAACTGAACAATTCAGATACTGATACTCCTTCAAGATATAGTAATAACTAAATGG
This sequence comes from Nicotiana obtusifolia, assembly GCA_002018475.1. Taxonomy (NCBI): domain Eukaryota; kingdom Viridiplantae; phylum Streptophyta; class Magnoliopsida; order Solanales; family Solanaceae; genus Nicotiana; species Nicotiana obtusifolia. The sequence goes on along the minus strand of MCJB01010210.1, from coordinate 32,600 downwards.
GGAGTGAGAAAGATTCAGATTCAAGAAAACTTCGTGAACACAGTTTCTGGGGTCGAGTAAGTCAAGTTTTTTTGGATCATAAGAAATGGATTTAATGACTAAATCCCCATAAAATGGGAAATGGACTATGGTTCTGTTTTGCTTACAGTTTAGCTCAAAACCAGGGAGACCACAGTGCTGAGACTGAAATTCTTGCAGTCTGAAAGGAAACTGAATGTTTATATCAGAGCCACTTGCACAGTTAATTGGTGAGCAACTATTTATATTTGTATTTGCCTGTGCTTTAACATGTAGAATAAGAATGAAGAGGAAAATGAAGATCAGAGTATCCATATTATATTCAGAGGCTAAACAAACACCCAAATGAAATAGGATTTCACCGATTGTTAACTTCTCTTTTAAGGTGGTTTTTTTGGAGTCTGTAATTGGAATAAGACATAAAGGGGCTGTGAGGAGTGGGGAAAGGGGTAAAGAGTGTGGACCGGAGAGCTGAAGTGCTAGACGGGAAAAGTATCAAAGTGACCTTCCAGCTACTATCAGCTCAATATTAGTACACGGATTTAATTTTTATATCTGATAGCGTAAATAATTTTTGCACTAATCTTGCAATTTTTTTGTGTAATAATATGTTGATTACTTTATTTTCCAAGTTATAAATTCTCTGATCATGAATAATTACTTATTGCTACTTTTAAAATGACTTGATGATATAAAAGTTTTTATATGTTATTAGTGCATGAAAGTTAAACTCATTGTAAGTATGGAAAGTGTTGATGGCGAATGGGTGACTTCTAAGTCTTCACATTTTGTTCCACGTATAGTCAATGCATTCATTTGTGGCTGCATTAGACTTTGGTCTTTGGAGGGTGATTAAGTAAGACGAATTTGACTTGTTCAACTTCCTTTATACTTATGTCCTCAAATACATAAAAAATGGTTTTCTTCTTTTTGAAGCGTTAATGGTGGATTTCAGTTGAGTCATTTTTTTCTAGGTCAATTGCCAAAACAGCTTAAGCATTCAAAAATAGCTTAACAATTCAGAGATCATAATACCTCATGTAACATTTATTTGGAGGGAAAAAAACAGGGAGTTGCGAGAAGGTAGAAGGTATTTCCTTGGTCAAGAAGGAGGAGTGAGGTGTGCTATATTTCCAAATTAGATTTGTCATTGTCTTCAAACACAAGACGGATAGGAGAAATATACATGTCAGAACTGGTTGCTCATTTTCCCATTGTAAACACAAGTTCCAATGTCAAAAAGAGAAAGTAGTCGATATATCTGGAAACTACTTTCTTTGGTTGCCCGAGTTCTGAACATTGCAATTCAGAGTTTCGAACCAAGCATACAGGAACGTCCATGTCAAGCTAAACGCAATTGGGGAAGTCAGTAGGGGAAATCAATTAAATGGAATCATAGTACTACAAGAAGTTGACTGTTATATGTAAATACACACCTGAAATACACAGCTCAATGAAAATTGAAAAATACAATGATGTATTAAGATGACAAGGTTAACTAGATACACTTGCGAACACACACACACGCACACTAATACAAACAACAAGACTCCAACCAGGAGCTTAAATGAATTGGTGGTAAGGGGAAAACGTTCTTTCTTTCTTTTCTTTTTTTTTTGAGGAGAAGAAGAAGAAAGATAGAAGGAAAGTTTCAATCAAAGCAGCTCTTTTGCTAGTCTCACTGGTTTTTCATTCAGAAACGCCATATCACTATTTGCTACAGTTAATAACTGATGATCAGAGTCTTCCTCCTCGTTGTCCGCCGATACAGATGACACACCGGAATCTGTCCCATCTTCTACAATTGCAATGCAATTCGGTCAGTTAACAAAAAGCCTAAATCAACATAACATGTATGATCATTCCTTCATCCTTTAGGTTATTGTACATCTGCTATAGAATAAGACTAATGTACTTAATATGTTCAGCTACATGTTTCCATGCAGACACACAAAATGCACTAAAAGATTTGAGAGAGAGATTTGCTTGACAGAATAACATATCCAGTCGTAAGCACATAAATAGTCCTGAATTTTTAAGTACATTGCGAGGGCTTTAACTTTGGTGGTTTTCAGGTATGGTCACTCTGTTAGAATCTCATTAACATCCGTTAAGCGTGTAGGTTCTACTCTCCTTCATACTTTTGGACAATCTTCACTACTTGACCTAACTTTCAGGGTTCAGTTAGGCCATGCTCCATTTTCTCAACATGATATCAGAGGCAGGCAGACTCATCCCTGATGTTGGGACAGCCATGTTATGTTACTGCAAGCTCCAAATGCCTCGCCCTGGGCGAGCGCGAATGTGCTAGAATCCCTCATTAGTTTAATGTATAGGGTGGTATAGTTTTCTTAACTAGTCGTGGACAATCCTTACTACTTGAGCAAATTTTTGTGATTGAGTTAAGCCCACAATCAACACAAAGCATTCAAACTCCCTTTGAAAGATGGGACACACAATATCAAGTTCAACTAAAGGGGCCAAAACTACAACCACCCCATCGTGATATTATTACAACCAATAGAAGAATTCCTGATGACATACTTAAATCACTAGAGAATACATTGTCGAAAGATTATGGTATTCGCAGCCGCAAAAGTTCTCTCTTTTCTTTTTCTTTCTCGGTGTGATGCTTCTTTAGCCACATCCACTCATCTTAATTAGTTGGAACCATTAGCTAATCTTTATGTGTAATCATGAGCAGTTCAACGAAGAGAGGAGCATTCAAAGGGTTGTCCGCCAGAGTAGTTTTCTTAACTAATTACATAACAATTTTTATGTAAATATATACCTAACACAAAAACATGGTTTACATGTCTTCTCATATACATCAAATATATGTCATGTCAGATGTGACTGCCGTCAAAATGGAACTTCACGTTCCAAATAACTAGATAAACCAACATATATAAGTTCTGAAACAAAAGATATATAAATAATTGGCGAGTAACAATTTCAGACGCATATCTGCAGATTTTACCAGCTCTGCTACCCATAGTTGTATTAGTAATACAGAGTTTTATGCCGAAAAATAAATGTTGTACTCCCTCTGCCCATTTTACATGAAATTTTTCTTTTTAGTCTGTCACAAAAAGAATGACACCTTTCTCTTTTTAGAAACAATTACCCTTACTGTCCCTATTTTACCCTTAAAAGAATCATTTGGTACCTTGCATACGTTTGGCTTACATGTCAAAAGCCGTCCTTAATTTCTTAAATATCCATACCGAGACAAACACCTTCATATAAATAGGAGGGAGGGAGTATTAGCAATCTAGAGTTTCATGCCGAGATTATTTTTTCACAGCAAGAAATCAGACAAGTCCTAATTTGCTCTTTATTCCCGAAAATTCATATTCCACTAATCGGAGTAAGCATGTGGTAGCTAAAGTATTGTCACCCTGTGTTACAACAAACATTTACCACTCATCGAAAAAAAAGTGAAGAGAGACATGTGTCCACACCAACCTGAAAAGGCTTGATGATCAGGAAGATGTCTGATTCTTGTAACTTGAATAGCTTCTGGTAAAATGCAATTGCAGAATGAGCCTGAAACATCAAAGATAATTGTGTGAAACAAGCTAGAAGTTTTACAAGGAATAGCCCAGAAAAGCAGGATTTATACAGCTATTTGTTTTTACCACAACTTAAAACCATATTATAAAGTAATGCAGATAGGAACAAGAGCAAATAGATGCAGATGGACACTGGTTCACACTTGAAAGTTGCCCCACAATTAAGAAAAACTATCATCATACTTACCTACTCGGGCCAGTCGATTCACCCATCCAGGAATTGGCTTTCCCGTGAGACGTGAACAGACTTCATCGGCAAAATGGTTGCAGTTCTTGGCAATCAAATGATAACTGTCCCCATGATATTTTTCTGAAATATGTTCCATAAATGACCGAACTTCTGATCGAGACATGTCAGTGCTACCCAGGAGTACTGACCGTCTAAACACAAAACCTGGACAACTACGTGGCTCCACCTCAAAAACCCCACTAGTTGGATAGTCATGGGCTCCATACCCATACTCTAGACCATGTACTGCATCGAAACAAGAATAACAATAAAAGAAAGGAACACAAGTTATATTAAAACCCAAAATCTTTGACAATAGAACACACAGCTTCTTCAAAAGGTTTACAAACTATAACTGTTGACTGCAGCATCCATTCCGGGATAAAAATGATATAGCAGAGTGTTCATGCCCAGAATGTAGCTGCAGGTGGTATGTTGATGGTAGCCATATCAGGAGCAACTTCAAGAGATACTCACGCACAACAAGAAGCTACACTGAGAAAAAAGTACAGGAAGCACCAAAGAAGGCAACCAAAAAAACTATTCATAAAACCGTAACAATTAAACTAGAAGAATAAAGCTAAGGGCCCTTACTCATACGACCTGCTTTGGTTCTTCATAACTAGAGCAGACCAGATAGCTTTGAGAAAGAGAAAACATCATGGATGGTTTACATGCCAAGGTTCTCGAACTCACCACAAGCACCAATTCTCAAAACAACATAACATCACATCTGGGGGGCTTGATCAGAAGAATTCAAAACCCTAAGGAGTCATTTATTTTGCATATAAAGCATGAGTTCAGGCCTTAAATTGCAATCTTAGCGGCAAACCAATAGTCCAATCAAATAACCAATTTGCTATAAATGGAATTGTCTAATCTCCAATAAAGGTGGGTAGATTATGGGGAGAGAGGTTGACGTAATTTATCTAGACAAAGGCCATAATTCCACCATTTCACTTTTTTCTCTCCCCTGGCATTGTTTGAGTTATCATTTTTCTAATTTTATTCTGGTTTAACACATACATGATCCTCTCAAGACTAAACGTACACGAAGGTGACAGGAATTAGAACTGATTTGACAAAGCATCTTGTCCTTGTGATTTCTTGATACTATAGTTAAAGAAGCAAGGTGTTTCTTTTTTCTTGATAATTTAAATGAATAAGCAATTAGAAGACACAATTGGGCTCTGATTATGCTTCACATGACAAGCTTCACGGTGGTATTCATTCTGTCGTCCAATAGATATCCAGAAGAAAACAAGAAAAGTTAATAAGTGATTTCAGTTTCTAAGATATGACTATTGAACTCACAGTCCTTGCAGACAATCTTTCCTCTTCTCCACCAGCTCGGTCAACAGTATTGCAGACATATCTCTAAATGTATCAACTAATAGTGTATTACCATGTCAGCTTCTTTTTAAGAAATAATGTAGCTTAACCATCTATGAGCCAGTTCCTATTATCCATGCCGATAAGCATATTTACTCGATAGGCTAGAAGACCAGTAGGTTCCGAAAGTCAACTACTTTTAAGTTGACACCTTCTTCACCAACTCCCTATACTAGCAATTGAACCTTTTGTACCAGACGATAATAGACCTTATGAAAATGTGGAAGATAAAGTGAGAGAGTCAATACGGTGGCGAAAAAACCTAATGCCTTTGATAGAGTTTTGGATGTGTCATATGAGGGGTTTGAGGTGAGAAGGGATCTCCTAACATTATTTCAAAAGGAATGGAAAACTAAAAAAGAGTTGAGAAGGAAATTACCTTTATCACAAGGACCCGAAGTGAGGAAATATAGCAAGAGGTAAGAATTGAAGAGGCTTGAAACTACAACTAATTATGACAGAAGAAAATGTTAGAATATCAAGTGAATATGTATCAAGATCAATACGTGTCTAGATTGTTATTTAATCAAGTTAATGAGAGCTATTCTATTTACACATGGTATCAGAGCCTCTACAATCTTAGTAGAGATTCAAATAGCTTCCACTATCAGCAGGTAGTGCTGGCCAATGTGGGGCCGCATCCGGCCGATTTTTCTTCTTTTCTTCTTCCTGTTGATGTCACGCAATGCTAGTGTGTCCGAAAAACATTCCAACGTCACTGTATCTCTGGATACCAGCCCAACTACTTCTACACGACTGATGCCCCCCTCTAAACCTTGAATTACTTCTCATTGTTTTACCATTTCAAGTTAGGCCGATAATGCCATGGCGAATTGCAACATTATAATCTCTTTTCGTTCATTGAGAAAAGATCTCTTTCCGTGTGAGTAACACCCAAAATAAAACAAAAATTACATACCATGTCAAAGTAACTACCTTTACTGGTTGAGATCAAACTATACACACCCTAGACTCTGCTTTATTTTCATCCCAAAATTAGATGTAACAGCAATATTTATAACAATACACAGTAAAAGGAGAATCAGCAAGCTTTAGTACCTTCTATACCAGAATGAAACACTCCGAGGCCGAACCAATACAGATAGTTGTTTACAGGTGTGAGATCATATACATTAAGATACAACAAAGCCCGAGTTTTCTCTCCATTGTACTGCTCCTTTGATGAAATTGAGCTTGACCTTAACAGTCTCATTGTAGCCTCTGCCCACCTTGGCCACCTCTACCACCCCCCTCGCTTTCCCAATATATATCCACACAGCCGACAGCCAATCAATAAGCACCTAAACTTCATAAACACAAACAAAAAAAGACAAATTCGGTAAAACTAAAGCTTCCAAACACACTCAAATGTCATATATGTTCAAATTTAACTCATTATACATAACATACAGAAATTTTAGCTATTACATCGAACAAACACGGCTAATTGAGGTTAAAAAATGCAAAGATCAATTGACTAGGAACGTAGTTTTAACAAATTCCGGAGCTAAACTTTATAAACACAAATAAAAAGTCAAATTCAGTAATATTAAAGCTTCTAAACACACTCAAATGTTCAACTATAACTCATTAAACATAACCTACAGAAAATTAAGCTATTATATAGAAAAAAACACGGTAATTGAGGTAAAAAACAAATATCAATTGACTAGGACCGTAATTTGAACAAACTCTGTAGCTACGGTAAATGAAAGTTCAAAACTGAGCTAAATAGAAACATATACGAGAAAAATACAGAGGAAATATACGAATACGTAAATTACGTCTGTAGAAGAGAAATTGAGAAAGAGAGGGATATTACCGAGATTTTAGCTGGAAACCGGAGATGTTTGTGCGGTGGCAATGGCTTCAGATCGCCGACGTGGGATGTGGCGGAGAAAGGAGGAATGGCGGGTAGTGGGGGGGAAAATGTGGAAAGACAGGTTGGTTGTAGTGGCTGCCGAGTAAATATTTTGCTAATTATTTTCCCATAGCTGTCGTGTGAACAAAAAGAGGCTTATTTTGGAATTTGGAGTAAAAAAGAGTTTGCTTTGCCTTAAAAATACAATATTTATTAACTCTTTCTTTTATCATCTTATTTTACATAATTTTACAACTTTTCAATAATTTTACGTCGTTAAACTTTTCATTTGAATCGTGTAATGTTTCTATCAAACTATTTTCAATTATTAAGATAGACTAATGTGAACTTTTACTAGCCATAATTCTTCATTTGAATTCACTTAAGACCAACACTATGCATTTGTATACATATATTAATACTTTAAGATTCGTTGTTAGCCAAACATTATTCTATAAAGTACAGTATGAACAAGAATCAAGTAATAAAAGCGAAGGTTTAAAAGTGAATTAATAATGTCATGCTTTTTGTTGGAGAAAGGATTGAGAAGGAGATTTAATTAGTCAAATAAAAAGTGAATGCCTATAGGAATAAATAATAATTATAGGGTAGCTGACTACAGCCTAAAGCCTTAAAAGTAATGTGTTAACACATGACCTTTTTCAATGACTACTCATTATCCATGTTGTAGTTAAATTATAAGACTTTGAATATTTGTTTGGATCTGACGATATCCATAACAAGAAGGTGGAGAATAAGTTTGATTGTGCAGTCAACAACTACATTTCGATGAAGTTAAAACATAAAACAAAAAGGTCATAAGCCAGATAGTTGATAATAAATATCTTAAATTTATGTTCTGCGGTTTATTGTTAGGTACCTTGACATGTTAGAAATAATAAACCTTAAAATGTTTTTATGCTTTATAAAATAATCAACCCAAATTATTACAATTGCATAATTTTTATTTCAATTACTAGATCAACGACACTTTAATTTGATGCTTTTTAAATGATATCTATTACTATATACAAGTTGTTGAACCATTACCCAAAAGACATGATCTCTTCGTACGAACAAGAAAACCTTATAGCATGATTTCAAAAAAAAAAAAAAAAAAGACTAAAATTTAGCAGCAAACATATTCTACTGTACTGGAAAGCAACGAAAATTTAGAAAAACACGAAAATACTTTAGGTCAGAACTGAAAGGAGGAGTGTGTGACGATATTTCCAAACAACTTCAACTCAGTGCTTTGCTACCAATTTCCAGAGCAACAACCACCAAAATAGAGCAGTGTGAGTCTCAATATCACGGGTATTCAGATCTAAAAAGACATTAGGTGCTAGGGTTTTAATTTGAGAAGAGAAAAGAAAAGGTTTATGAGAAATACAAATCGCCTTGTCAAACAAGGAAACGAATTCTCACAAATACTGTAATGGAAATTAGAGTGCTGGGAATGGCTTTTTTATGTACGGGGCTGTTACAAACTTCTATTAATTACGTATTAATCCCTAAAGTATTATATTTTTCAGTCTGAGTCCTTTCTGTCATGCCCGTCTTTAGGAAATCATGTGTGGTAATTGGATTAAGTGCAAATGTACATAATTACAGAAAAATCAAATCAAAGTTAATAGAAATTCAATTTGTAGTTGGATCTTTATTAATTAATTTGAATAAAAATATGACTCCTTCAGTTTTAATTTACGAAAACCTATTTTTTTAAATTTAAAAATATATAATATTAAAAGTCTTAAACTCCATGTAAAAATCTTCTATTTTTTCTTAAACTCCGTGTCCTATCAAATGATTTCACATATATTAAAATGGAGGGAGTAATTTTCTTTAAAATATTAGTTATGCATTTAAAATTATTTAATGTATTTTTTTATCTGAAGATGTATATTATAAATACCTACTAATTAGTTTTTATAATACAAGTTATTTGCTAAACACTAATACTTACTTACTTACTTATTCATATCAAGAAACTTTATTGTATGATATCTAGTATTCACTTTAAGATTAATCGTTGTGATTAATTTTACTTAACAGATCGGGCGCCATCCATTACCTGCTGATGTTTTTTAGTTCAACCTTCAATATTATATTTGTTTTGTCTTCCTATACAACTCAAAACATTAGATATTAGATAGGGTCGCTTCTCTTTTAATTATTAAGTGGTGCCACGTTGATATTATGGTATATATACTGCTCACGTGGCTATATGGAGTACGTCAAAAATTACTTTTCCATTATAAAAAGTTAGTTCAATAACTTTGGTAACTATTCGTAGAATCATCCTATGGTTAAGCAACCTACCTTATAATTCTTTAGTCAGATCTAATCAGGAAATTTGAACCTAGACTATAGCACTAACTGTTGTTCGTGCTCTAATTTCTGATTGAAACTAGGGCGATAGTCGGGGTCTATGAATTTATAAAAACCGACTAAATCAAACAAACTAAACTGTACTAAATAAATTATTAATTTTTTTTTAATAAAATCGTAATTTCTTTTTATATAAAATTATAACCCACCAATAATTAGGGTAGGTTTTTAATTTAAAAAATAAACCAAAAAAGTATTGAATCGTCCAGAATAATTTTATATAAGAAAAACATATTTTATATATTAAGTCTAAAATAAAAAATATTAATATTTTCATTGAGCTTTATGGAAACATTTACAAGCCAACAAGTAACTAAAGTCCTAAGTCTCAACTCTCAAATCTATTATGCTACTTCTATTGAAATTGAATTAGTTCTAGCTATCATCTTGAGTAGCAAGCCATAGGTATTCCATCGATCTTGAGTAGCAAACCATAAATTATTGAATATCTTTCCTCTAGTATGATTTGGATTTTTCTTATTGTATACTTAATCTTCTAATAGGCTCTATTCTAGAGTCAACTTGTCACGACCCCAGTTTCCCCTCTGTAGGATGTCGTACTGGCACCTAGTCTCTAAAACTAGGTAAGCCTAACAATTTGCGGAATAACTGAATATAAAACTGAATTCAAATCTCAACATATGAAATATAAACAAGAACTGCGATTTTTATAATTACAACTCCCAAAACCCGGTAGAAATAAGTCATAAGCTTCTAAGAGAAAATTCTAAGTATCTCTATACATCAGAGTCTAAAGAGAATAAGGAAAACAACATAACAAGGATAGAGGGGGACTCGAGGTCTACGGATCCTGGCAGATATACCTTGAAGTCTCCACGTACGGTCCATCTCACTGGTATCTGGTCTGGTAGGAAGAACCTGGATCTACACAAAAAAATATGCAAAAGTGTAGTATGAGTACACCACGACGGTACCCAGTAAGTGTCAAGCCTAACCTCGGTAGAGTAGTGATGAGGTCAGGTCAGGGTCCTACTGGTTAATAAGGAAATGAGGTAGAAAATATAATAGTACAATGAAATGACTAAGAAATGCACAATGAGAAATTTCAGAAAGGTAATAGCACAGCAAATAGAGGTAACAAACAAGGGCGCTTCCGTAATCCCAAAAGTAAATATGCGACGGGGGATCTCTCGAGGTACCGCCTCGTAGTCCCAAAAGTAAATATGCAAACAGGGGATCTCCCGAGGTACCGCCTCGTAGTCCCAAAAGTAAATATGCAACTTATAAATTATGGAACAACGAATTTACGGCAAGGAATCCTACAGTTAACGACCGAATACAATAATTAAGAAAACATGTAACTAATTAAGCATGTTGCACGAATTTTAAGTAAGGGTTAGGACACGTAGACATGCGATACTAGGTTAAACATGACAGCTACACATGCTAAGGCAACTCAGTTAAGGAACTTAAAAGAAGTCTACTCAGCAAGAGCCGAGATTTTCATAATTAGCCCGTGTACTCACTTGTCACCTCACATACACGGCGCTCACATATCACAAATTGTTACAACAGTACCAAATCCTAAGGGAATTTTCCCCACACAAGGTTAGACAAGTCACTTACCTCAAAGCTCGCTCAATCAGTCGGTAAGGATGCCTTTCCCTTGATTTTCCGACTCCGAATAGCCCAAATCTAGCCAAAAGAAATTACATACCATGAATACAACTACAAGAAACTAATTTAATTAATAAACCTAGGGTTTATTGTTCAGTAAAGAAGTTCGAAGTCGTTGGAGTGGATGACAGAAATCTAGGGTTTGTTTGCTTAAGGGATGCACATTCTTGGGTATTTGAAGGTATTTGCGGTCCACAAATTCAAAATGTGGACCGCAATTAGACCGCATTCCCTAAACCCTAGGTGTCTGAGGGAGACGAAAAATGCGGTGAATCTGCGATCGCATAACCAATTTGTGAATCGCAGATCCACCGCGGACACACTCAGATCATTTTTGCTTCTGCGGAAACTTAGTCGTATTTGCGGCGTCACAGAAGGTACAACTTATCCGCTTTTGCGGTTTCCCTCGCTTCTGCGGTCTCCCCATATGCTCCTGAGGACCCGCTTCTGCGAGACTCCCAGTCGCTTCTGCGGTCCCAGTTTCCCTGCCAAATTCCGCTTCTGTGGTTCAAAGCCTGCTTCTGCAGGTGCGCATCTGCACAAACTCGTCCTCTTATGCGGACAGGCCTCCCAAGCACTCTTCCGCTTCTGCGATCACTCTTCCATATAAGTGACTCCGCTTCTGCGGCCTTCACACCTCACTTGCGACCACAGGCCATCTCCTCCAGTTTCACTTATGCATCCACATGCTCGCTTCTGCGAGCTCGCACCTGCGTCAATCTTGCGCAGGTGCGATTACACCAAAACTGGTGCCTTCAGCCATTCTCATAAGTCCAAATTTGATCTGCTAACCATCCGGAATTCACCCTAGGCCTCCAGGACCTCAATCAAACTTACCAACAAGTCCTAAAATATCATACAGACTCAGTCGAGCCCTTAAATCACATCAAACAATGCTAAAAATACGAATTGCACATCGATTTAAGCCTAATTAACTTTAAAACTTCAAACTTCTACATCCGACGCCGAAACCTATCAAATCAAGTCTAATTAACCTCAAATTTTGCACACAAGTTATAATTGACATTACGAACCTACTCTAATTTTTGGAATTGGAATCCGACTCGATATCAAAAGGTCTACTCCCGGTCAAACTTCCCAAAAATCATCTAATTTTCGAACTTTCACCAATTGACGCTAAAATAACCTACGGACCTCCAATTCAATACCCGAACACGCTCCTAAGATCAACATCACCCTACGGACTATAGGAACCATCAAAACTACATTCCGGAATCGTCTTCACATAATTCAAACTACGGTCGATTCCTACTACTTAAACTTTTATTTTAGGGACTATGTGTCCCATTTCACTCCGAAACCAAAAATAAATCCTCCCGGCACGTTACGTAACCACAAAATGAAATAGAGGGGCCAATAAATAGGGGTCCGGGGCTAGTACTCTCAAAACGACCGGCCGAGTCGTTACATCCTCCCCCTCTTAAAGCAAACGTTCGTCCCCGAATGAGTATAGAGAAATTACCTGAAGTGGTGAAAAGATGAGGATAACGGCTGCGCATATCATGCTCGGTCTTCCAAGTCGCCTCCTCGATTGGATGACCCCTCCACTGCACCTTCACTGACGCGATGTTCTTTGACCTCAACTTTTGGACCTGCCTGTCCAAAATAGCCACTAGCTCCTCAATATAAGATAGATCCTTGTCCAACTGGACTGAGCTAAAGTCTAACACATGAGATGGATCACCGTGATACTTCCGGAGCATGAAAACATGAAATACTGGATGAACTGCAGAGAGGCTAGGTGGTAGTGCAAGTTGATGTGCCGGGTAATTTCGGCACATTTTGATACTATTTGTTTAAAGTTTAACTTGTTCTACTTGTTAATTATCACGATACTTACGTAATTTTAGTGTAACTGTAGTGTAGTGAGTGAAGAAATCCAGAAGTATGGAAAAGAAGTCAAAAAGCCAGCTAAAGACAAGAAAAGAGGTCAGGAGCATCGCAGATGTAACTATGCGATCGCAGAACAGATGTGCGAGTCGCAGACTCTACAGGTAGATCGCAGATGAAGACAGAACTTTAGGCCAACCTTCAGGTCGAGAATGCGGTCGCAAATGTGATCGCAAAACAGGAATGCGAACCGCAAATTGGCCTAGTGGAATCGCAAACATGAACAGAGTTCTGGGTAAAAGTTAGTGTGAAGAATGCGATCGCATTCTGCGATCGCATAGTCAGCATGCGAACCGAAAATCCAGATGCGACGAGAGCAAAACTGGCTGGTGTGATTTGCGATGGATGATGAAGATTTGCGAACCACATTCCTGTTCTACGACAGGAATGCTATTCGCATTAGTCCAACCTGGCAAAACTGACCGACATTCGCCTCGGGTTTTGGGCCTCTATAAATAGGTTTTATAGGGTTTTGTGAAGGCATTTTTGTCAGAACTTAGAGTACAAAGTACGGCTCTGATTATTTTCGAATTCTTAGAAGCTTTTGGTGATCAAAACCCTCTATTTTTGTAAGATGATATCCGTTACTTTTTCTTGTTCTTTAATTCTCAGCATGTGTAGCTAAACTTAAACGCTGAGGTTGTGAACCCTAGATGGGTAGAATGTTATTGAGAGTTTGATATTGAATCCAATTTCGAAAGAAGCTTGATATTTATTTATTTCTTGTTCTTCAATTAATCGTTAGTGGTTGCAAACATTAACGAATGCCAATTCACGCTATCTTATCTTGGAAAAGTGAGATAGGGTTTGGTAGAGATAAATAACAAAAATTCAGGGCTTTAAACCTTGTTTAACGAAATCACTTAGGAATAAGTAGATTTTAATTTGGTAAATAATTGGTTGTTCTTAAGATCGACTCTTTTGTATTCGGGAGAATCGTAAGAGGATACATTATCCAAGTATTGGGAAATATTGGATAAATACATTAAACACCAATTGCATATCAAGAACGGAATTCAATATCAATATCAAGAACATTCTACTACATTAAGGGGAACACAACCTTGGTTTCTTAAAATTCATAGTTCTCACGTTCAAACTATTCTTAAACATTGGTTCTCAGTTTTCCTTTCTTACGTATTAAACACTTCTTTATTTTATTTGGCTACTTGATAGAATTATGACTAAGTAAAGTATTACATTAATTGGACAATAGTTTCACGCCTATTCCCTCTGGGATTCGACCCCAACCTTGTTGGGTTACTATATTTGACATCGATCGCTTACACTATTGTTAAGGTGTAATTTGAGCGAATCAAATTTTGGCGCCGTTGCCGGGGAGTACGGTTTTGAAATTTCTAATTAGTGTATACTTTACTATAAGTCTAATTCCACTTGATTGCGCGTTGTTTGCTTTGGTTGTTGTAGACAGGAAGATATGGCAGACCGTGAAGATGATGTGGAGGTGGAGCAGGAAGAAAATCCTTTTGCTGATATTGAAGAATACATCGAGGATACGAACGCTATAGTACCTCCGGCTATAGGTGCTGCTACGTTCAAGGTAGAACATGGGCTAATTCTGATGTTAAAAGCGGAAGGATACTTCAGAAACTCTACTGATGACGATCCAACATAGCACCTCAGGAACTTTTTGGGTGTTTGTGCAACGCACAAGCAAAACAATGTCTCTGACGATGGATTAAGGCTGAGATGCTTTAAGTACTCGTTATCTGGAGATGCAAGGAAATGGCTTCAAAACCTTCCTCCAAATTCCATCCGTTCATGGCCTGAACTGGTCCGGGCATTCTTGTCAAAGTGGTTTCCGCAAAGCAAGAAATCTGAGCTCCGCGACAAGATATTCTTCTTTAAACAACTACCTGGTGAACAACTACACGAAACGTGGGAACGCTTCAAGTTGTATTTGGCGAGGTCCCCAAACCATGGGTTTCCAGATTCAATCTTACTGGAAAAGTTCTATATGGGTTTGGATCCTATGAACCAATCAATAGCGAAGAATGCTGCTGCTGGATCCTTCATGGATAAAACCTTCGCTAGAGTAAATCAGATTTTGGATAAAATGGCTAAGCACAATCAAGATTGACATTCTGAGGATATAACAGGTGGTATTACAATTGGGTCTCCTTCTATGAATAACTTGATAAAGGAAAATCAAGAACGAGACCAGGGGATTGCTGAACTTGCCACAAATGTTAATGTATTGACGAAGTTGTTTACAGAAAATCAGAAGAAGAAAGTCAATGTAGTGGAGAATGTGCAACCAATGCAAAGTGATGAATATGAAGAGGCAAATTATGTCAACAATGCTCAGGGGGGTTATCAAAGGCAACATTATCAGGGTCAAGCGACACAAAATCATTGGAGACCAACCCGCAAGGGCAAGGTCCCCAACAATGGCGAAATGATCAAAGTGGCCCTAATCAAGGAAATTGGAACAACAGTAATAATTTTCCAAACCGAAGTTCCAACCTTATGTTCCTCTGAAAGGGCAGTATTCGAATCAGGGATCCTTAAGTGAATCTAAACTGGAGAGTATGCTCGAGAGGATATTACAGAACCAAGAAAAGTCAGATACTTCCATGAAAAACATGACTGAATTGGTTGGCTCCCACACAACAGTGATTCAAAAGTTGGAATTGCAAATGAGGGACCTCTCTCGTGAACAATATCCACAACAGAAGGGAACACTTCCTAGCGACACAATTGGAAATCCTAAGGGAAGTGGAAGTGGCCCAACTGCTCATATTATGGCTGTCACGACTAGGAGTGGTAAGACATCGCAGGGAAGAGATAAAGCTGAAGAACTTCGAAAAGAGGTCGAAGTTGAAAAAGATAGTGTTGCTGAGGTAAACGAAAATCCAAAAATTATGCTGAACAGAGATGAGACTCAGGACGGGATAAAGGATAAGGCAGAAGGAACATCATCTGTTCTTCCGCCAATTCCTAGACCCCCTCCTCCTTTTCCTCAGAGACTTGCTAGAAGAATGGACGACAGCAAATTTGACAAGTTTTACGACATTCTCAAGCAGTTATCAGTAAATATACCTTTCTTGGAGGCGTTCCAGGAAATGCCAGGGTTTGCCAAGTATCTCAAGGATCTGATTACTAAAAAGAGAACCACCAGGAATGAGGTGGTAAACATGACTCACATGGTTAGCTCTATCATAGCTACAAATCCAATCCAGAAGAAAGAGACCCAGGAGCATTCACTATTCCGTGTACTATTGGAGTTAGCGATTTTGCTAAGGCATTATGTGACAATGGAGCCAGTATTAATCTAATGCCTTTAGCCATCTACAAGCAAGCCAGGTTAGGAATGCCGAGGCCGACAAGCATGAGGTTGCAGATGGCTGAGCAATCTATTAAAAGACCAGTTGGTATTGTGGATGATGTAATTGTAAAGGTTGGAAAGTTTAATATCCCAGCTGATTTTATGATCCTTGATTGTGCCGTGGACAAGGAAATCCCTATCATATTGGGGAGACCATTCTTAGCTACTGGAAGAGCTCTTATGGACTTAGAACGTAATGAAATAAAGTTTCGGATAAACAATGAAGAAGTCACTTTTCAAGCTAGTAAGGGAATGAAGTTGCCAACTGATATGAGAACATTTCACTAATTGGCATTGTTGATGAAGTCGATGAAGCGGTCGAGATGAAAATGGAGGAGCAATGTTTAGGTGAAGCATTGGCAGCCATATTGGTGAATTTCGATGGTAATGACTTGGACGAGTTCATGGAATCAGTGAATGCATTAGAAGGACGTGGCTCTTACTCATATACTCCACCAAAACTGTCCCTAGATTTGGAGAATAGAGCCACACCTCCAGCAAAGCCTTCCATTATTGTACCACCCCAATTAGAGCTCAAGCCGCTGCCTTCACATTTGAGGTATAAATTTCTTGGTGTGAATAATACTTTATCGGTAATTGTTTCTTCGTTGTTGAATGATGTGCAGGGAGAACAATTGCTGCAAGTTTTGAAGGAACACAGACAGGCAATCGGATGGACAATTGCGGACATTCGGGGAATTCCGGCCGGAATCTGTGAGCACAAAATTCAACTTGAAAATGGAACAAAACCGAGCGTGGACCACCAGAGACGGCTGAATCCATCAATGCAGGAAGTGGTGAAGAAAGAGATAATAAAATGGCTGGATGCAGGAGTTGTTTACTCGATTGCAGATAGTTCGTGGGTGAGTCCAGTGCAATGTGTGCCAAAGAAAGGAGGCATGACTGTGGTCAAGAATGAAAGGAACGAGCTGATTCCTACTAGAACAGTAACCGGATGGCAGGTATGCATGGATTACAGGAAGCTTAACAGTGCTACGTGCAAGGATCATTTCCCTATGCCTTTTATTGATCAAATGCTTGATCGGCTAGCCGAAAAGTCCTTTTATTGCTTCCTTGACGGATACTCCGGGTACAATCAGATAAATATTGCTTTGGAGGATCAGGAGAAGACAACGTTCACCTGCCCGTATGGAACATTTGCCTTCAGTCGAATGCCATTCGGATTGTGCAACGCTCCAGCTACCTTCTAGAGATGTATGATGTCGATTTTTTCTGACATGGTGGAAGATTTCCTCGAAGTCTTTATGGATGATTTTTCAGTAGTCGGGGAAACTTTTGAGCAATGCTTGAAGAATCTCAAGAAAGTGTTGAAACGATGCGAAGAAACAAACCTTATATTAAATTGGGAAAAATGCCACTTCATGGTGGATGAAGGTATTGTCTTGGGGCATAAAATCT
>MCJB01010199.1:181167-196585 GCA_002018475.1 Nicotiana obtusifolia | reverse complement strand
GTTAGAGATATTATTTTGCTTGTGCGTCGCACAAACACCCAAAAAGTTCCTGAGGTGCTGCGTAGGATCGTCATCAGTAGAGTTTCTGAAGTATCCTTCAGCTTTCAGCATCAAAATCAGCCCATGTTCTACTTTGAACGTAGCAGCACCTATAGCTGGAGGTACTATAGCGTTCGTATCCTCAATGTATTCTTCAATATCAGCAAAAGGATTTTCTTCTTGCTCCACCTCCACATCCTCTACATGGTCAGCCATATCTTCCTGTCTACAACAACCAAAACAAACAACGTGCAATCAAGTGGAATTAGACTTAATGTAAAGTATACACTAACCAGAATTTTCAAAACCGTATTCCCCGGCAACGGCGCCAAAATTTGATTCGCTCAAATTACACCTTAACAATCGTGTAAGCGATCCATGTCAAATATAGTAACCCAACAAAGTTGGGGTCGAATCCCACAGGGAATAGGCATGAAACGATAGTCAAATTAATGCAATACTTTACTTAGTCGTAATTCTATCAAGTAGCCAAATAAAATAAAGAGATGTTGAATATGTAAAGAAAGGTAAATTAAGAACTGATGTTTAAGAATAAGTTGAACGTGAAAACTATGAATTGAAGATACTAAGGTTGTGTTCCCCTTAATGTAGTAGGATGTTCTTGATATAGATATTGAAATCCGTTCTTGATATGCAATCGGTTCTTAATAACTTATTATCCAATATTTCCCAACACTTGGATAATGTATCCTCTTAAGATTCTCCCGAATACAAAAGAGTCAAACTTAAGAACAATCAATTATTTGCCAAATTAAAATCTACTTATTCCTAAGAGATTTCATTAAACAAGGTTAAAGCCTTGAATTTCTGTTATTTATTGCTACCAAACCCTATCTTACTTTTCCAAGATAAGATAGCGTCAAATGGCATTCGTTAATGTTTGCAACCACTAACGATTAATTGAAAACGAGAAATAAATAAATATCAAGCTTCTTCCGAAATTGGAATCAATATCAAACTCTCAATAACATTCCACCCATCTAGGGTTCACAACCTCAGCATTAGAGTTTAGCTACACATACTGATAACTAAAGAACAAGGAAGAATAATTGAATTCATCTTACAAAAATCTAGAATTTTCAGTTTGATCACCCAAAAGCTTCTCTTAATTCGAAAATGTTCAAAAGCAGTACTTTGCACTCTGAGTTCTGACAAGTCTCCCTTCACAAAACCCTAGAAAAGCTATCTATAGAATCCCAAAACCCGAGGCGAGCAGTAGTCAGTTTTGCCCTCGTTGCACTTATGCGAATCGCATTCCTGTCGCAAAACAAGAATGCGGTTCACACATCTTCATATTCCATCGCAAATCACACCAGTTAGCTTTACTCTCGTTGCATCCCAATTTGCGGTTCGCAGGTTGACTTTGCGATCGCAGAATGCGATCGCATTCTTCACATCATCTTTCACCCAGAACTCTGTTCATGTTTGCAATTCCACCAGGCCACATTGCGGTTCGCATTCTTGTTTTGCTGTCATCTTTGCTATCGCATTTTCAACCTAAAAGTTAGCTTAGAGTTCTGTCTCCATCTGCGATCCACTTGCAAACTATGCGACTCGCATTTCTGTTCTGCAATCGCATAGTTGCATCTTCGATGCTCCTGACTTCTTTTCTTGCCTTTAGCTGGCTTTTTGGACTTCTTTTCCATACTTCTGGATTTGTTCACTCAATACACTACAATTACACTAAAATTACGTAAGTATCGTGATAATTACAAGTAGAACAAGTCAAACTTTAAATAAATAGTATTAAAATGTGCCGAAATTACCCAGCACATCACTAGCCTTACCCGCTGATGGCTGAGTGGCCGATGGGTCGGCAGGGGTGGCCAAATCTGCTAGCGAGTGTTCTATCGCCCTCTAAATGTCTGCTTGCTCCTCATCCTCCACTGTAGGAGCAGCAATCTGCTTGCCCTTCTCCTGAGGGCCATTATCCTCCGAGGACCATGAATCCTCCTCATCCTCCCCCTCGTCTGCCTCCTCGCCCTCAGACTCTAAAGAATGTCCGGAAGTCTCCTTGTCATGAATATCACACGTACAGGAGGAGCTGGAGGTTGGGAAACCCCGGCAGTCTGAGGTGCAATGTCTGCCATCAGAGTCGTGAAATCGCGACCCAAGTCTGGTGCTGTTGTGTCTGCTCCCTGCTCACCATCCTTGGGTAGGAGGGATGATAGATCGAACTCCAAAGTCTGCATCTTGTGGAGCTCGGTCTTCATAGAAGTAGCCTCCTCCCATAGCTTAGGCAAACCACTAACCTTATCGCGCTCTATCTTCTCAACCCTTAACTCAAACTGCTGCAAGTGATCCCCATACATTGTTTGTTGTTGGAGAGCTGTCATTGAAGATTGTATAGGAGTCAGGGCTTATTTGATGAGGTTGGGCAAGGTCTTCAAGAGCTGGTCTACCTTGGAATTGGCATGCTGAGCAATGAGACCAAGCCTCGAGATGGTTGGTAGTGCAGAAGAAGGCTGAACAGTTGTGGACTGAGAGGCAGGCTCTGAAGTAAAAGTGGATGCCACTGGAACCTGAGGAATCACAGGAGTCTGGGAGTCGGAAGGCTCTACATCAAGTGGATCCTGAATTTGAATCTCTAGTGGGGCAACAGCATCACTAATATGCGTGATATAAATGTCCCTCGTCTCCTTCCCGGTCTTGTCAGAGTGGTGCATGAGAGGGACCTTCACAGCTTTATAGAGGGCTGTGATCAAGCAAGGAAATGGAAGCGAAGTAGCATGCTGCTTTGCCCGGATCCCGATCTCTTGGAAGATCAGAGTTCCCACATCAATCTTGAGGCCCGCCATGATACATGCAATGAGGAGAGCCTTCTCAATGCCTATGTCAGTTATCGTTCCGGGACGGTATCAATCGAGAGGTACCAAAGCTGAGCCAGAATCGACCCTCTCTTATGAGATCCTCCTTGTATATCTTATGCCCCAGGGTTGATCCAAGCAGCGGTACCCTTTGCTCTCACCGAAGCAATCCAACCATGCTCATTCTCCCTATTTGCATATTTGGCATCGTACTCAGTTGTGCCTGTTCTCCAGCCAGGGAAATACAACTCATTAATGACATCACTTTTGCAAAACACACTCTTCCCCCGAACAAGTACAGTAGCAGTAAAAATTTCTGTTGCGTTTGTGGTGCACAGTCCTGGAGGCTCCATATGATGCATAGGATTCACGAACAAGGGACTCATTATACTCAGTAGGGGCCTCAGTAAAGCATTCCCATTTTCTTGCTTTTATATTCTCCATGATATAGGGGTACTGTTCTTGTAGCCCGTTCAAACTCAATTGCTTCTCGCCCAATATTTTTCGTTTGGTGAGTCCTTCTCTGTATAGTTCCCTAGATCCCTCAACCCCAAATCGGAGGTTAAAGTCAATCTCCATGTTTCCTTCTTGCCTCGGCCTGTAGATTGACTGAGGACAAGATTTCCTCCTCATCAGACTGGGAGGGGCGTGGCACATTAGATTCCGTCCGTGATCGTTTTGCCTGCGATGTGTGACAACTGGAAGATGCCCTTTTCTGGGGAGAGGCTGCATCCTTTTGGGGAGTCATATCTGTACAAAGGTGAAATGTAACATTGTAAGCAACGGTGAAAAGAAAACAGAAGAATTCAAAGAAAAAGTCAAAAAATGCGACATGTTTTGCGGTCGCATAACCACTATGTGGACCGCAAACTTGTCGCAATCTTGATTGTGGACTACTGGATCTCAGTCTGCGATGGGTTATGCAATTGCATAACCACTAGGTGGACCGCATAACCATCGCAGAACTGATTTGCGCACAACACAAAACAAAATAACAAAATGCGATAGCAAACTCCACCGCAAAGTGGGAAATGCGATCGCAAAACAACCACAGATAGCAAGGTTTTAACTGGGTGGTCTGTTTCAGTTAGCGGTGACTTTGCGGTCTGCATATTAATTATGCGATCGCAAATGTCACCGCATTTCATCATCGTCCTTAGAAGACTAGGGTTTAATTATGCAGCCAAAATGCGGATAGCATTCTGATTTTGCGGGCCGCAAATGTCTTCGTTCTCACGATTCAATTCATCGCTCAACAATGGAAGTCTTATTTCTCTCTACCCAGCACCCCAGATATGTTTTCTACCCATAAACGACCATGATATGTACAAACAACACAATCAAAAATGCAGAACGAAAATAAAGTAGACCACAGAAAAGATAGAAGTGAACTTGAAAATGGAAAATTAGGGCAGGGACACATACCAGTGAAGAGGAGTACCAGCACGATGGAGATTATGAATGGGTATTCGTCCTTTGTAAGATTCGATAACTAGCCTTTTTTTCCCCTCTTTTTTTTTCGATCTTTGTTTGCCTCTTTTTTCTGTTCGTTCTTTTTTTTCTTTTTTTGTCTTGTTTTGTTTTGTTTTGTTTTGTTTTGTTTTGAATGAGTGAGATATGAGAGAATGCAACGACGTACCTGACACTTTGCGATGGGAAAGTCACTGCATAACACACTATGCGACCGCATAAGTGTTATGCGGTGGGTTCATTTGACTTGCTGAAGGGGTAACAATGCGAAGTACAATGCGATCGCAAAATTGAAATGCGATCCGCAAAGTGCATCACCTTGTCGCATTATGATCAATGATTTTAGCCAAACTTACTGTTTTAGTTTGCGACCAAAATGCGGTCCGCATAGTGAAAATGCGACCGCATCTTTGCAGCAAACTTCACGCAGTGGTTTTTCTTCCCTTTTTTTATGCATTCCTTCCCAGTGTTGTGATCTTTTTAATCCCCTGCACTCTAACACACACTTTAAATTGCTCAAGTAAATCTATCTATCAAAAATTAAAAGTTTAAAGAACAAAAAAGGTGTTACCACACATGGAGTTGCCTCCCATGAAGCGCTTGATTTAACGTCGCGGCACGACGAAGTTGGTGTTCCTTTGGAGTCACTCAATGGTCGGGCACGGACCATCTTTGAGAGCCAGCTGCTCCACCAAATGTTTTTCGCCATCTGTGCCCAAGTAGTGTTTGATTCGTTGGCCATTTACTTTGAATGTCCGGAGCCCATCTTCCGATGCTAGTTCCACAGCTTGGAAAGGAGAGACATTGACCACTTTGAATGGACCGGACCATTTTGTTTTGAGCTTGCCTGGAAACAATTTGAGCCTTGAGTTAAAGAGCAATACCAAGTCACCCAACTTGAACTCTCTTTTCAAGATCTTCTTGTCATGGACGAACTTCATCCTTTCTTTGTACACAGCTGCACTTTCATAAGCATGTAAACGGAATTCCTCCATTTCATTGAGTTGTGTTAACCTCAAATTTGCAGCTTCAGCCCAGTCCAAGTTCAACCTTTTTAATGCCCACATAGCCTTGTGCTCCAATTCCACGGGCAGGAACAAGCTTTTTCGAAGACTAACCGATAAGGAGAAGTACCAATAGGAGTCTTTTACGACGTGCGGTACGCCCACAATGCGTCATCTAGCTTTCTTGAGCAGTCGGTCCTGTTTGCATTAACAGTCTTTGCTAGAATGCTCTTCATCTCCAGGTTGGAAACCTCAACTTGACCACTTGATTGCAGATGATAAGGTGTGGCTACCTTGTGCTTGACGCCATATTTCTCAAGTAGAACCTTGAAAGCCTTGTTACAGAAATGAGACCCACCATCACTAAGAATGGCTCTAGGAGTGCCAAACCGAGTGAAGATGTTTTTCTTCAAGAATGTGGTCACACTCCTTGCCTCGTTGTTTGGTAAGGCGATCGCTTCAACCCATTTGGAGACATAGTCCACAGCCACCAAAATATATTTCATCCCGCAAGAGCTTACAAAGGGACCCATGAAATCAATTTCCCACACGTCGAAGATCTCTATCTCCATCACAAAGTGCATTGGCATTTCATGCATCTTGGAGATTGAACCTTGTCTTTGACATTGTCACAAGCCTTGACCATTTGATTGGCATCATGATAGATTGAAGACCAATAGTAACCACATTCAAGAACCTTAGCCGCCGTTCGATTTCCTCCATGATGGCCCTCAACTGGTGAGTCATGGCATGCCTTTAGAATTGGCATAATCTCTTCTTCCGGAACACAGCTTCTGATAATATTGTCAGCAAAAACACGGAACAAGAATGGCTCCTCCCAATAGTATTGCCGGCAGTCTCTCAAAAACTTCTTCTTTTGATAGGATTCCAATCCGTCCGGGATAAGGTGACTAAGTAAATAGTTGGAAATATCGGCATACCAAGGAGCAAAAGTGCTAGATAGTGCCAATATGTGTTCATCCGGGAATGCATCATTGATTTCAAGATCTCCCTTTGGTCTCCCTTCTTCTTCAACCCTTGACAAATGATCCGCCACTTGATTTTGAGTTCCCTTGCGATCCTTGACTTTGAAGTCAAACTCTTGCAACAACAAGACCCATCGAATCAACCGAGACTTTGCATCCTTCTTTGCCATGAGATAGCGAAGAGCCGCATGATCTGTGTACACTATCACCTTGGATCCCAACAAATAAGCCCGAAATTTCTCAAAGGCATAGACAATGGCAAGAAGTTCTTGCTCAGTCACCGTGTAATTCATTTGTGCCCCATTGAGTGTTTTTATTGCATAGTAGACCGGGTGAAGAAACTTGTTGTGACGTTGGCCAAGCATTTCCCCAATGGCTACACCACTGGCGTCACACATAAGCTCGAAAGGAAGAGACCAATCGGGTGTGACAATAATAAGTGACGTGGTGAGCCTTTGCTTCACTCCTCAAAGGCTTTGAGGCATTTCTCATCAAACACAAATTTGACATCCTTCTCAAGGAGTCTGCACATAGGATTTGCAATCTTGGGTAAGTCCTTGATGAAGCGCCTATAGAACCCGCATGCCCTAAGAAACTTCGAACACCCTTAACGGAAGTAGGTGGAGGAAGCTTAGATAATCTCTATCTTTGCCCGGTCAACCTCTATGCCATGCTTTGAAATTTTATGCCCCAATACGATGCCTTCCTCACCATGAAGTGACATTTGTCCCACTTGAGCACAAGGTTGGTCTCTTCACATCTCTTAAGCACTTGTCTAAGATTGTTAAGAGAATGCTCAAAAGACTCACTTACCACCGAGAAGTCGTCCATGAAGACTTCTAGAAAATCCTCTACCATGTCGTAGAAAATGGACATCATGCATCTTTGAAAAGTAGCCGGAGCGTTGCATAAACCAAATGGCATCCGGCTAAAAGCTAACGTTCCATAGGGGCAAGTGAATGTCGTTTTCTCTTGATCCTCCAATGCTATGTTGATTTGGTTGTAGCCGGAATATCCATCAAGGAAACAATAGAATGACCTTCCCGCTAGCCGATCAAGCATTTGATCAATAAAAGGCATAGGGAAATGGTCCTTGCATGTGGCACTGTTGAGTTTCTGATACACACCCTCCAGCCGTCACTGTTCTTGTTGGGATGAGCTCATTTTTCTCATTTTCAATTACGGTCATGCCTCCCTTTTTTGGCACACATTGCACCGGGCTCACCCAAGAATCGGCAATGGGGTAGACTACCCCGGCATCCAACCATTTGATGATTTCTTTCTTTACCACCTCTTGCATTGACGGGTTCAACGGTCGTTGATGTTCCACACTCGGTTTGTTCTTACTTTCCAATTGGATTTTATGCTCGCAAATTCCTGTGGGAATCCCACGAATGTCCGCAATTGTCCATCTAATGGCTTGCCTATGCTCCTTCAAGACTTTCAACAGTCGTTCCACCTGCACATCATTCAACAAAGAAGAAACGATTACCGGTAAAGTATCATTTGAGCCAGGAAATTTATATCTCAAGTGCGGAGGAAGTGGTTTGAGCTCTAGTTGTGGTGGCTCAATAATAGATGGCTTTGTGGTAGGTGTGGCTCTATTCTCCAAGTTGAGAGAGAGCTTTTCCGGAGCATAAGTGTAAGAACCAAGCCCCTCCAGTGCATTTACCGATTCCATATATCCCTCTATATCCTCACCATCAAAGTTCACCAAAATAGCCGCCAATGCTTCACCGAGGCATTGTTCTTCCATTTTCATTTCAACCGCATCTTCCACCTCATCAACAATATCAATCACCGAAATGCTTTCATACTCATGTGGTAGTTTCATACCCTTGCTTGCTTGGAATGTGACCTCTTCATCATTCACACGGAATTTGATTTCATTCCGTTCCGAATCCATGAGTGCTCTTCCCGTGGCTAGGAATGGTCTCCCCAAGATGATAGGGATCTCTTTGTCAACCGCACAATCAAGGATTACAAAATCGGCGGGTAAATGAAACTCTCCCACTTTTACAATCACGTCATCAACAATTCCTACCGGTCTCTTGATGGAACGATCGGCCATTTGCAATCTCATACTTGTTGGCCTTGGCATTCCTAATCCCGCTTGTTTGTAAATGGCAAGCGGAATTAAGTTAATGCTAGCCCCATTATCACAAAGGGCCCTTGCAAAATCACGCGCCACGATAGTGCATGGAATAGTAAAGGCTCCCGGGTCTTCTTTCTTTTGAACGGTGGTTGTGGCAACAATGGAACTAACCCGGTGAGTCATGTTCACCACCTCATTCTTGGTGGTCCTCTTCTTGGTGATCAAATCTTTCAAATATTTGGCAAAACCTGGCATCTCTTGAAAAGCTTCCAAGAATGGGATGTTTACCGATAATTGCTTTAAAATGTCATAGAACTTCTCGAGTTTGCTATCATCAACCCTTCTTACAAGTCTTTGAGGAAAAGGAGGAGGTGGTCTAGGAATAGGCGGAAGAATTTTTGGTGTCTCTTTTGCCTTTTCCTTTACCACTTCCCGGTTCTCTTCTTGCACTTGCACATCTTCCGGAATTTTCTCAATTTCGACAACACTTGGCTCTTCAACCTCAACCCCTTTCTCGAACTCTTCTACCTCAACCACTTTTTCACCCTCTCCTTGTAGTACCTTCCCACTCCTAGTAATAATTGCCATGACATGAGAAGTTGGGCCACTCCCACTACCCTTTGGGTTCGCAATTGTGTCACTAGGGAGTGTTTCCTTTTGCTTTGGATTTTGCTCCCTAGAGAGGTCTCTCATTTGCATCTCCAATTTTTGGATGGATGTGGTATGAGAGCCAACAAGCTCGATCATGTTCCTCATAGAAGTGTCGGATTTTTCTTGATTTTGCAATACCCGTTCAAGCATACTTTCCAACTTAGACTCGCTTGAGGAACCTTGATTTGAATATTGACCCTTTGGGGGAACATAGGGATTTGAACTCCGGTTTGAGAAGTTGTTGTTGTTGTTCCAATTTCCTTGGTTTGAGCCACCTTGGTCATTTCGCCATTGTTGGTGGCCTTGCCCTTGTGGGTTTGGCCTCTATTGATTTTGTGGTCCTTGACCTTGGTATTGTTGCCTTTGATACCCTCCTTGAGAGTTGTTGACATAATTTGCTTCCTCAAAATCCTCATTTGATACGGGTTGCACATCCTCAACCACATTACCTTCTTCATTTGGCTTTCCGTGAACATCTTTGTCAACACATTAACATTTGTAGCAAGCCCTACAATCACTTGATCTCTCTCTTGATTTTCCTTGATCATGTTGCTCAAGGAAGGAGAGCCATATGTAATTCCACATGTGGTGTCCTCGGAATGCCATGCTTGGTTATGCTTTGCCATTTTGTCAAGTATTTGTGTCACCCTTGCGAATGATTTGTCCATGAAAGATCCATCAGCTGGATTCTTGGCTATAGATTGGTTCATCGGATCCAAGCCCATGTAGAATGTCTTTAACAAAATAGAATCTGGGAAACCATGGTTGGGAGACCTCACCAAATATAATCTGAAACGATCCCATGCCTCATGTAGATGTTCTCCCGGTACTTGCTTGAAAAAGAAGATTTTATTCCGGAGCTCAGACTTCTTACTTTGTGGGAACCATTTAGACAAGAAGGCTCAGACAAGTTCGGGCCAAGAATGAATGGAGTTTGGGGGAAGATTTTGAAGCCATTTCCTTGCGTCGCCAAACTTGAAGCATCTCAACCTTAGGGCATCATCAGAGACATTGTTCAACTTATGCATTGCACACACACCCAAGAAGTTCTACGATGTTGTGTTGGATCATCATCAGTGGAATTCCTGAAAAACCCCTCTGCTTTGAGCACAAGGATTAAACCGTGTTCCACCTTGAAAGTTGCAGCTCCAACGGCCAGAGGTACAATAGCATTTGTATCCTCAATGTACTCCTCGATATCCGCAAAAGGATTTTCTACCATTTTTGCCTCCACATCTTCACCATATTCGGACATGTTTTCCTATCAACACAAAGCAAACAAGCAAAGTGTGATGGAATAGAATAAGACGTACAGTAAAGCACACTCTAATTAGTAATTTCAAAACCGTATTCCCCGGCAATGGCGCCAAAATTTGATACGCTCAAATTACACTTTAATAAATAGTGTAAAGCGGTCGATGTCAAATATAATAACCCAACAAGGTTGGGGTTGAATCCCACAGGGAATAGGTGTGAAAAGGTTACTTGACTAGTGTGTTACTCGATTAAAGTCATAATTCTATCCAGTTAACCGTAACAAGAGTATGTATTAATGGTAACAAGAGTATGAATTGAGTTTGGTTTTAGGTGATGGCTAATTGAAATATTGAGAATGTAGATAATTTGATTAAAGAAACCAAGGTTATGTCCCCATTAATGAAGTGTAATGCTACCGGAGTTAATATGATATATTTCTAATGGAAGGTCCTTTTGATATGCAAATGATGTCTAAATGACTACCCAATATTTTCCAATAGTTAGGTAGTATTTCCTCTTTATGATTTTTCATAATATAAACGAGTTGCAATTAAGAACAATCATTTTATGCCAAATAAAACTCACTTATTCCTAAGTGATTTTATTAAACAAGGTTGGTATTTACTTCTACCAAATTCTACCCCATTTTCCCAAGCAAAGCAAGAATTTAATGGCACTTGTTAATGTTTGCAACCACCAACAATAAATGAAGAATGAGAAGTAAATAAATATCAACCAACCATTATATATATATTCAATGTTAAACACCTATTAACATAACACCCATTTAGGGTCTACAACCTTAGTATTTAAAGTTAGCTACTCATACTAAAATATAAAAGCAAGAGAATGTTAAATGCCATAAAGCTTACAAAGTGAAAGATTCTTGACCCAAAAGCTTCCAAAAGAGAGGGATATTCATGCCTTGTATTGTAACTTTAAAGTCAGACAAGATAGAGCCCACAAAACCCCAATAAATCTATTTATAGAGGGCCAAAAATCAGGACAAAAATCGGACAAAACTGCCCTTTCAGGTTGAATATGCGACCACATTTCTGTCGCATAACAAACATGCGGTCCGCATTTTTGACATGGCCATCGCAGATTGTAACCGTAGTTTCGCCTTCACCTCATTCATGGTTTGCTGTCCGCATTGTAGAAATGCGACCGCATCTTGCATCGCATTTTCTTCCTTCGATAGACCTTATCTTTAGTTTGCGGTTACTTCTGCGGCTCGCAAACTAGTTGTGCAATCGTAGATGAGACCGCATTTTTGACGTTGAACTTTGCCTAGAAATCTGTTTTGATCTGTGATCTCGGTGTGAAATATGCGGCTTGCATGTGGGTTTTGCGATAGCATATCCACATTTGCGATGTCTTTTTGCTCTTTTCTTGTCTTTTGTGACTTTTTGAACTTTTTTCCATGCTCTTAGGTCCTTACGCCTCATACACTACAAAAATACTAAAATTACATAAGTACAAAGGGAAATTGCATTTAAAACAAGCTAAAATCTAAGCAATTAGTATCAAATGTGCCAAAATTCTCCGGCACATCAGCACCCAAATAATGAGCAAAATATGAGGACACATAGGAATAGGTGAAACCGGGATCAAATAATACAGAGGCATCTTTGTGGCAGACTGAAACAATACCTGTAATGACAGCATCTGAAGCAATGACATTTGTCCTGCCTGGAATAGCATAGAAATGAGCTTGGCCACCGCCTGATCGACCTCCCCCTTTGGGGCCACCCCTGGCTGCCTGACCTCCACCCCTAGCTGGCTGGGCGGGTGGTAAAGTAACTGGAGCAGAAGTCGAGGGCTGACCCCTCTGCTGAGACGAACTAGCACCACGATGAGGACACTGCCTCCACATATGGCCCATCTCGCCACACTCATAATAGCTCCCTGGTGCTAGAGAAGGGGACTGAAGGGAACCCCTCCCACCGAAGTGTCTTGCAGATGCACTCAGTATAGAAGAACCTGGGTGACGGAGCACGAGCTGAACTCTAAGCTGGAAGGGCGCTGAGTGATGACTGGCCCTGCTGCGACCCATGATAACCACGACCAGAAGATGCCCCGCGATCCTCTGGATGGGTTGACTGAGGAGGCCTGAAAGAAAGACCTCTACCATGCTGAAACTGGCCCCTCGAAGGAGTACCACTATAACTGTCTGATCCTCGAGGCCTCTTGGACTCCCTCTCCTCTCGCTCCTGATGATGAATCGTCTATCTCGCGAGCGATATCAACCACCTCCTTAAATGTAGCACCCAACACACTCTCTCTGGTCATAATAATACAGGGATGATAGTTAAGGCCATCAACAAATCTCCTGATCCTCTCATTATCTGTCGGAACCATCCAGACGGCATGACGAGCCAACTCAGAAAACCTCGACTCATATTGTTACACAGTCATATCTCCCTGTCGCAACCACTCGAACTATCTACGCAGTTCCTCTCTGCGAGACTGCGGCACATACTTCTCCAAGAAAAAAGCGGAGAACTGCTGCCAAGTAAGGGGCGCTGTACCAACCGGCCTACGCCTCTCATACGCCTCCTACCAAGTGAAGGCAGCTCTAGAAAACTGAAAGGTGGTAAATGCCAAACTAGACTCAAGAATCCCTGCTGTACGGAGCATCCGCTGACACTTATAAAGAGAACCCTGGGCATCCTCGCCCTCAGCACCACTGAATGATAGAGGCTGGAGTCTACCAAACCTCTCAAGACGACGCTGCTCATCATCCGGCATAACTGGTACCATGAACTCCTGGGCTGGTGCAACTGGCTGGGCTGGAGGTGCCCCCGGCGTCTGAAGTCCCTGCACTGCTTGCTTAGGTGTGAGAGCAGCGAGGGTCGGATTCCCTCCCCCCGCTTGTGAAGTAGCTGCTACTGTGGTGGCTGAAACTACCTGAGCCAGGCCAGTGCAAACGGATAAGATCTGAGCCAAGGCCTCCTGAAGACCCAGAATCACGATGGGCACAGCTGGTGCCTGAACTGGTGCTGCTGGAGCCTGATCCTGAGCTGGGCAGCTGGTGGATCAACAGGTGCTGCCCTTGCTGCTCTGCCTCTGCCACGACCACGACCGCGTCCACTGCCTCTGGTGGCCTCAGTTGGTGGCACTGGTAGTCGTCCACCTCGTCCGGTAGCTCGCGTCCTCACCATCTCATGAGAGAATAGGATAACAGAAGTTTAGTGCTCAGATCAACAAATTCGCACGACAAGAATTTCAAGAATATGAAGTTTTTCCTAAAAGGTTCTGCAGCCTCTCGAGGATAAATACAGACGTCTCCGTACCGATCCGCGAGACTCTACTAAACTCGCTCATGACTCGTGAGACCTATATAACCTAGGCTCTGATACCAACTTGTCACGACCCTAACCCCGAACCCGGTCGTGATGGCGCCTCTCGTGAAGACAAGGCCAACCAATTTAACCAAAATCTCATTTTAAGCAGTTAATTAACATGAAAACAATATAAGCATGATTTAATAGCAATAATTCGTGGAAATATAGTTAACCATAATAGAAACCATCCCGACACAACCCAAACCGGGGTGTCACAAGTCATGAGCAACTATGGATCCTGATACAAGTCTACTAAATACAATATCTGGCACAACTGTTTGAAGAACATAGAAACAATAAGATAAGGGAGATACGGGGCTGCGGATGCCAACATCTACTTCGTAGTCTCTGAATCACCGCCTGGACAGGAGGAGTCAGCACTCTGGAGCGGAACCAACAACGCCTAAATCTGCACACATGGTGCAGGGAGTAATGTGAGTGCTTCGACCCAGTGGGTAATAAATATAAATAATGACTGAAAATAAGAAAGCACGTAAAGCACAAGGCATTCTATAATGAAGCAGTAAAACATCATTTGAAAACAGTAAATTAGTGATAAATCAAGTAAAATCTCCTTTCAACAGGTAAAACATGTAATTTTTCAGGTAAATAATGTCAAGTAAAGAAAAAGATAGAAGATCGCCCCTCGGGCTCAGTATCAACAAATCCGCCCCTCGGGCAATATCGCAGAACAGTACCAGCCCCTCGGGCTCAAATCTCAGAAGAATACTAGCCCCTCGGGCTATCACATGGTACAATATCAGCCCCTCGGGCTATATCTCACATCACAATGGGTACCCGCGCTCACTGGGGGTGTACAGACTCCGGGAGGGGCCCCTTACGGCCCAAGCGCAATATCAAGCCACCTCGTGGCATCAAATTTAGGCCCTCGGCCTCATATCAGTCACAAGCCACCTCGTGGCATATAAAGTATCTCAAGCCCTCGGCCTCATATCACTCAGTATATCCTCACATCTGGCCATCGGCCGCACTCAGTCAGAAAATCATCACAAGCCCCTCGGGCATAGTAAAACAATAGTTCTCAGCTCAAAAACATCATAAAAATATTATTTATGTTTCAAAACTGAGTAAAAGTGGCTGAATTGTAAAACAATGGAAAACAACATGACTGAGTTCAAGTAATAAGTGAAAATAGTGAGGAAACAGTGATAAAAATCCCCGAAGGGTTCAAATAATTGGCACGAAGCCCAAATATGGCAATCAGCCCAAATCATGATGATAACAAATAAGTTTCAGTCAAATACGCGGTAAAATCATCAATCGGGACGGACCAAGTCACAATCCCAAGTAGTAAACGACCCCACGCTCATCATTGAGCGCGTGTCTCACCTCAATATAGCACTACAATGTACGATCCGGGGTTTCAAACCCTCAAAACATCATTTAACATTACTACTCACCTCGAATCAGCTAAATCCCTAGCCCGCGACGCCTTTGCCCCTCTAATTGGCCTCCACACGCGTCGAATCTATCCAAAATCAGAACGAATACGTCACAATATGCTGAGGGGACAAAGCCCAAGCGAAAACAATCGAAAAATACCAAGAATTCCGAAATTAGCAAAACCCGAGCCTCGGGCCCACTTCTCGAAGCTCAAAAATTTTCATATCAACGCGTTCCTTATCGCCCAACGAGTTCAACCATACAAAAATTATCGAATTCCGACATCGGATTGCCTTTCAAATCTTCATTTTTCATTTTTGAAAGATTGTACAAACCC